>CANXYC010152709.1:0-20596 GCA_948193065.1 Aleurites moluccanus | reverse complement strand
TATTTGTTTTATTATAATTTTTGCACATTAAATATTAGAAAAATAGGTGAATTTATTTGTTTCTTAACTTTGACATAATAGATGGAACAAATGCTCTCAATTATCTTAATGTTGAGACTTGAAGAATTTTGAATTTTTTTTTATAATATTAATTTATTTTGATATGGTGAGAATATTAATTATTTAATTGTTTAATTATGCATAGTTTAGAAAATACAAGTATAATTATGATAATATTTAAAAATAAAATAATATTTGGGGATGATGTCATCTCCTATAATATATAATAATTGGTGATAATATTCGCACCTACTAAAAAAAGATAAGGAGACGGTATTGTCACCTATTCTTAATGTTTCAAAGATAAATTTTTATCTCCTAATATTAATAGTTGGGGACCAATGTCATCTCCAATAAAAAAAAATAAATTAAGGGGATAACAATTGTCACCTAATATAAAATATTTGAGGATAACGAAAGTTTCTAATAAAAGATCTTAGGGGACAAAAGTTATCTCCAATAAAATAGCTAAAGAGACAAAAACCGTCTCTATAAAAATACCTAACAGGATAAGAGTTGTCTTTGAAAAAATAATTTTGGGGACAAAAATTATCTGTAATAAAATACATTAGGAGATAAAAGTCATCTCCAAAAATATACTTTAAGAGATAAAAGTCTTCTCTAATAAAATATCTTAGGAGATAAAAATCGTCTCCAATAAAAAAATTTTAGGGACAACATATCATCCCAAAAATAGGGACGATTTTCACTCGATGGACCCCTAAGGTTTCGGTGACGGAAGTAAAAGGGACGACACACAGGGACAACAAAAGTCGTCTCTAATATGTTCGGGGATGATTTTTTTAAGAATAGGAGACAATTTTTGTTGTCCCCCAATTTACTAAATTTTGTAGTATATATATATATATATATATATATATATATAACTTAAGAGTTTAAAAATAATTAAGTGGGATCATGTTAATAATTTTAATGGATCATTTTAAAAATTTTAGTGAGTTAACTACTTATATAAGTAAATATAAAGTAATAAAAAATTTGAAAATTTCAGTAGGATAAGCTGAGCTATTGACTATATACTTCCTTTGCCTCTGGACACGGACTCATGCAGGTTCGAAGATGGTGGAGTGTAGATTGGCTCTAATTGTAGAGACCACTGCTACCATAGAGGGAGTCAACTTTGGAAAAACCATGGACTCGCAAAAGTCATGTTTGAATATGATTCCTTAGTGGTCTTTCAGTGTAAAAACCAAAACAAGGTTTATCCTTAGGAAATTGATCCCATTATAGAAGAGATACAACTAAGAGTTTCTAATATATATTAGCTTTAATTATGCATCCAAGAAAGCAAATCATGTTTTGGATTGGCTAGATAAAAGTTTTCTATTTTTCTAATACATGCTTAGTAGGCTATTGTTAATGGATGTATCTCATTTTATTCAGTAATGAATGATTTCTCATTGAATGTTTAAAGATAAAAATAAAAAAATAAAAAATAAAAACCCTTAAGTGTTTATGTAATTAATTAAAACCTCATTTTTTTCTATTTCGTTGTTTGATTTAAAGTATATGATTTTATTTTAAGTCAGTTTGAATATTTTATCTCATTATTTGTCTTATATTATTTTTAATGCATCACGTCATCAATAAAAAAATTATTAACTGTTAAAATATTTTAAAAAATAAATGATATAATGTATAAAAAGAATATGAAATACATAATACGTGACAGCATAGATAATCTAAGTATATAAATTGTAATGCTATCATAATTATATTTTCAAAAAAAATTAAAATCTCATAAAAATTAGCACTTTTAGTTTTATTTAAAGTGTTTCATAATATAATAATTAAAAGATTAAAGTACATAATATATGAAGGATTAAATATACTAGTAAAATTTTTTATAAATAAGAAGTAAAATATTTATCATTAAAAATTTTTAAGGACTATAAATAATAATTTTAAAATAAAAAAAGCTAAAATGCTAGTGACTTCGTATTAGATTAAGCATGGGAAATTAAATAATAATTTAGCTTTTTTCTTATTGGCTCCCGCTCCAGTTTGTTCAGTAAACTGAAAAAAGAGGGAACGCAGCACTCCTACTTTCCTGTCACAGAGTTGAGGGGAGGACAGAGAACACGAAACTCTTATTTTCATTATTGGAAGGCACTACTTAAAATGCATGACATTTAATAAAATCAGAATTTATGTATAACATTTGGATTTTTTTTTTTTTTTTTTGGGAATATCTGTAGTGTTATTATTTATTTTTATCCAAATTGAATCACACTTGTTTTGCGGTTTGGACTTTTGTTGCAAATGCATGTAGATATAACTATAGTAAACTCTCAATAAATTAATATTATTAGAGCTTATAAATTTTATTAATTAAAAAAAAAATATTAATTAATTAATAATTTATTAATTTAAAAAATATTTATAATTTAATAAATATATATTTAATCAATTAAAAATTCAATGTGTTTTATCAATTTTATAATTAATTTAATATAAATTAAATAAATTAAATAAAAAATATATGATCAATTAAAATTAAATATAAACTAATTGAAATGAAATAAAAATATATATGACCAGTTAAATATGAAATAAATGAATTCAACAAAGATATATGTGATGAATTGAATATGAATTAAATGAAATGAATAAAAAAATATGTGAGTATAATTATTTAAATTTAAAATAATTTTTAAGAGTCATATTATAATAAAATACATATCGTAGTCTATTATATATATAATATTGGTAAATTATTAATTTATAATATGAATGAGACCATATAATTATATAAAGATTTTCAGAAAAAAATTATTTTATTAATTTATCGAAATTATTAATTTAACCTATTAATCCAAGTTGAGGCATAGAAAATTATTATATAATAAAGATTATTAATTTATAGAGGTTTTATAGTAATTATATTTTATATAATAATATAAATTAATAGAATTTATTTAGTAAATTTAATAATTTTTAAATATTAAAATAAAAATTAGTTAATTTAAAACTTAAAATATGTCTGTGTTGTGTTATTTATTAATTAAGTAGATCGTGTTTATATTTAATTTTTTGACACGATAAATTAATTATGTCATGTTCTTATTAATATTTATTATGTTATGAGTATGTATTCAAATGCGGAACTAGAACTTTAAATTTGGGGGGTCAAAATTATTTTAATAATTACTATATATAAATATTCACTTAAAATTTATTATATGAAAGAATGTCACAATTTTACATATTTAAAGTTTATCCTCTAATAACATATTTTTATATTAAATTATAAAAAAAATTTAAAATAATATGTATATCTCCTTTATAGACAAAAAAAAATATAGTTTTCAATTTATCACATATATAAACATCATTTATGAAAATTAATTAAAGTTACGTACCGAGAAAAATATAAATTTTGGATGAATAATTAATAGAATAAACAAATAAAAAAAATAATAACATAATATTATCAGAAGTATTTTTGAATGATATTGTATATAAATGAATGATTTTTAAATAATAAATTAAAATTTAAATATCCAAATCATAAATTACAGTACGATGAGTGAAATTTATCCATTTTTGTGTTTAATTATAGGTCACAGTAGTCGAAGTTCAGACGGCAGGTCGTTTGACCGTTTGATTTTAACCAATATAATAATAATATCCATCTGATCGCAAGTCCAATCAATTTTGAAAGTGGCACAAGTGCATACACGGGCCACTGTCAATTTTTCATAATTCTCGCCGCAACCACAAGCGTTAATTTATTTTGAACTATAATAACTCTCATGGTGCTTTTCCATCATCATTGAAGGATCTCATACCCATTTTTACTCTCAGTGATCCTAAAACTATAGAATATTGGATAATGAACATGAAGATTAATGGTTTAATACAATATTTAATTACTTATTAATCAAAACAATATAGTAATAAATGAGTTTGATGTTTATTTATGCACTCCAGACAGATACAACTAGGCTGGAGGCAGTTCATCAATTCAACACTTTTTTTTCTGGTACAACAGTACAATACCTAACATGGGTTCGATGCTTCCAGAACTAAGATCAAGCCTTGACAATTTAAAAAGCAACAATTGCACATTTCTATCTTAAACAAATAAACACAAAATAATATTTTGTTCCATAGGAGCGATGAAATCTCTTATTCAATCTGTGTAAACACCTCTGGCAATACCATTACTGATTACTGAATCTGCAAATGAGGAGAACACATTGGAGATTTCAATTCTTTTGCTGCAACATACCTTGAATTTAAAGAAAATTATTAATTGCCATCATTTTGGGATGAAGTTTTATCGCTCACCTGAAAGCGCTTCTTGTAAACTTCAATGGACTCTTTAGGATCTGTTTTTGTCTGCTTGTAAGCCTCAATCTTGTTTATCTCCTGCACATGGATTTTATGAAAGGTAAAGTTGCCAACCAACAACAAAAGATTAGTTTCCTCAAATAGAAAAAAACAAGAAGAAAAAAAACAAAACAGAACTACCCCAACAACCACCACAACTGCTTTAAAAAATCCGTGTTCAAGATAAGAATTAATGAGCACTTCAAATTTTATCTTCAATGAACAGTTGTGCAACCGCAAATGATTACACATGAGCGTAAGCTTAAGAAGACAATAAGGTGCGAACAAAACAAACTGAGATGCACGATGAAACTCAGATAAGAACATTTTGTTACAAGAGTGGGTGTCTTTGACCAAAGAAACAAGATGGGTGATTGTGTGTGTGAGGAGGAGAAAGGGGGGAGCTCCTTGGGTAGAGGAATGAATATGTGAGATGTGCGAGCGAATTAGAACAGCAGTCAAAAAAAGAAGATCTCAAAGTATAGTTATCTAAATTGGCATTCATTGAATAGAGGAAATAAATCTCTTTTAAATATAGTAAAGCATAAATAGATCATACCTCAATCCAAGCTGAAAGTTTAGGCCTGCCTATAGTAACATCATATTTAAATACCTCTGATAAGAAGTTTTGGAATCTTTCAACAAATGGTATATAGGCTATATCCACCTGGATTGCACAAAATTTTATCCAAAGTCTTAGGAAAACACTCAGATAAAATATTATGACACTAGCTCAATTATGGCATTCATTTCCACATTGTAAAATAAAGAACAATCAACAAGCAATTATGAATGCAACTTACCAAACTGAATTGGCCAAGCAAGAATGGCCCATCATCAAATTTATGAAGAGCATTCTCCAAGTAATCAAAAGCAGGAACTAAATCAAGCGAGTAATTTTGGTTAGCATAATTTTATATGGAAAACTACCGTTGAACCAAAACAGGTTCTAGAACTGACCAGCTTCTTTTGCTGCATCTCCCTTAAACGAAGTAAGAACAATTTGGTTGAATGTATCAGTGTAGGAAAATAACTCTTCAGCAAACTCTTTTTTAGCAGGATCCTACAATAGTTTACAACATTAAATTAGTCCAACTTCCCACACAAATAGACACAGACATAGAATAAGGCCTTTCATACTATACAACTTACATCAGGAAGAAGTGATGGCCCTTCAAAATTGCTGTCAAGGTATTTAATCAAATCAAGACTCTCCCCAATGATTTTTCCTTTGTGTTCCAAAGCCGGCACCTAAAAACAAGAACATTTCATTATCAACCAAATATATTATAGAAATATATAAGGGATATAAATATAATAAAATACTTACACTTTTTTAATTAGGGGGCTGAATTTATTTTTTTTACACTTTAGTCCCTATGCTTTTCGCCATTGAATATTTAATTGATAAAATAGTCAACACCGTTAATTTTGCTGAGCTGTAATTTTATTTTATTTTTTAATTTCTAATGTATCTCTCACCTAGTACCATGTAATATATAATAATTTTTTTATTTTATTTTATTTTATTTTTTAATTTCTAATGTAACACTCACCCATGTCATATAAAACAAAAAATTAAAAAAAAAAAGAAGAAACGCGGCGTTCTCCTTGGTTTTGATTTTCTTTCTTTGTTTGGTTTTGATTTTCTTTCTTTGTTTCATTTTGAAAAGATAAAAATAGAAAACACATTAAAAAACTTCTTCAATCATTGTTCATTAATCTCTACTTCAAGTTTCAACTAGAAAATTGAAAGCCCCCATTTCACCATTCTTGAAAAGAACCGAAAAGAAACAAAATTCAATGTTTTTTAGATGTTTTTAAACCAAAGGCTTCTATGTAAAAATGAAATTTGTAAACAAACATAGAGGAGTAATCTCTGTCTCAAATATTGCAAATGGGTTCGTTGGGTTTCTCTCTCTCCTTATTATAGTTCTTACTTCATTAGCCACAAACCCATTCCTCTATCCAAAACCCAATTCTTCTCTAAATCTAATGTAGTCTCTCTCTCTCTCTATATATATATACAAGAACAGTCCATGAACTTCCAGCGTCATGCAAGGTCTCTCTTGTCCTCCGTTATTCAGTTTATTTCCACCAACTACACAAACATTATCCTTATTTTATTTTTACAGATTTGTATGTTACCCAATACTCACCTCAAATCAATGAAAATACTATAAAAAAGAATAATTTTTTCAGTTTTCACGAGGGCTCTGTCTTGATTGGATTCATAAAAAATCTCTCTATTTTTATTTTAAGAACTCAAGAAGTACATATCAGAGAAAGAGAGAGAGGTTTCTCATTTATCCATCAAATCTTGAAGCCGTAAAGTAAAAATTGAACCAAATTACAAATTTCTCACAAAAATTCAATAAAAATCATATCTTTGAAAGGAGAAATATAGCATGAAGATATCTTCAAGGCCTCAAGCTCAGAAGGAGAGAGATTAGCACTAGAACCATTAATAACATGGGTATATCTATAAAGAATCTGGATTTGAATACTCTAAAAGGTCATGGATATTCAGTTAGTGAGCTATGTTTCTCTAATGATTGAAGGAGTTTGGCAACATGTACGATACATTTATTTTTCTCCTTCTTCCTCGCTTGGTGTCCAATATCTTGACGGGTATTCAAAACGCAACGTTGATTTCAATTCTATAAACATGTGCTTTTTTATCCCTTAGCTTTAAGCATTGACATACAAAATATTAAAAAATATATATATTATATTCCTTGTAAACAAACTAAAAAAAAAAACAGAATCCTATCCAAAGAATTTCATTTATTTACATTTTAGAAAACTAAACGAACACTGCCTTAGTGCTTCCCAAGACTCATACAGCAAGATTTACAATGTCTTTTATTTTAATGCCTTCTAAAATCTAAACAACTAAAATGAGAATATAATAAAATACAATAGGTTATATAGCTAATATGCTAAATTTGTAAGAATTCATGAAAGATTTATCAAAAATATAACGTATCATATTTACTGACCTTGTTAACAGAGTACACTTTTTCTTTATACCATGATGGCCTATTTTGAAGGTCTAGAGGAACTAGATTGATCTTGTCTTGTAATCCCTGCACTTCTCAAATCAGTAATTAACATTTGAATATATAAAGGGGCAAACGTAATTTATTGATTAAATTAAGCAACCTTATAGTTCCTGGTGATCCACACTCGCTGTGCAAATGGACATATGTAGGCAGTATACAGCCTTCAAGTGAGAAAAAATAAAGTTTAAAAAAGACTAATAATGAATAACCAGAAGCTAGTCTTTAATTAAAATAGAAAAAGGAAACCTTATGGTTCCATCGAAGAGTGGAGGTTGGTCTGCAGTGGCATCCAGCACTGGAGGCAATTTCTCAGGCACGCTCTTATCCAAACTTGAAAATTCCAAAATGCAAAAATTAATCAATTCAAGAAGAAAGAAATAAAATTTTTAGAGAATTTGAAGATTCTTACGCAGTAGCAGCCATTGATTGATGCGCCTTCTTCAATGGAGAATTTTTCACGCCTTCTAGTTTTCCGAGTGATAATTGAGAGTTGGATCCGCAGTGGGTCTTTATATAAAGCAGCTGAGAGTGATAGTGAGCTAAGCGATGATGTAATGCGAAAAGATTGTGTTGAATTCTTCTTATAAAATGGGATAGATTCACTTCTATCAAAGCTAACTCCAGTTTTGCTTCTTAAAACACTAGTCAAATGTCAAAATAAAAATATGAAGTTGAAGGCCACATTTCTAAAGTTTGGCCTAAATTATAAGTAAGTGCATTTGTATTCCTAAACTAATGTCTCGTCAATTTTAAAAGTGGACAGAGATTGAATCTCACCGATAATTTGTATTTTATTGATAAAATTAATATTAAAATATATTAAATATGTTTGAAAATACTAAAATATTCATGCATACATAATAGGATTTTAAGCCAAATCCTAATTCATTCCTTCTTCTCTTTTACTTCTCCGAAAAAAAGAAATGGAAGTCTCAATAACAATTGGTTGAGATGGAAATTAAATAACAGATAAATTCAAATTAATCAGGAGCGTATGCAGAAATTTTTGAAAGGAGACACAATTTTTAGTTCACATCCACAATACAATTTTTAGTACATGTGTATAGTATATAAAAATGTAATGTCTTGTAATTTACCTTAATTATAAAATCCTTCCTAATAAGTCTTTTTAAATGCAGTGCCACTTCACTATCTATATCCTGTAATACCAACAAGTGATCTTAACAATTTTTAATTCCTCCTAACTATTATAACATTATTAGCAAAATCAATGCCAAATAGCTATTTATTTGAAAATCCTAAAGAATAAGAAAAAAAGTGAGGCATACCAAAAGGGACTTACTTCTTTGTCATAAATAAGAGAAGTACCAAGAAGAGAGCTATCAACATAGCCTTCGAATATGATAATTCGCACACTCACAATATCCTGTCAAGATGTAGGTCCAGTTTGACAATGCTTATAAAAATAACTTTTCTTATGAAGAAAAGTGATATTTCTAAAAATAATTAGCTATATGTTTGTGTTTGGTAAAATATAATTTAAAAACTGCTTATAAACTTATAAGGGTATTTTTGTCTATTAATTTTTTAAAATTATCTACGCGTTTAATCTAAAATTCAGTTTTCCTGAAAAGCTCCAATTTCTAACTTATCCAAAAAGCTGAATTTTAGCTATCCAGATAATTACTTTTATTAATTTTGATATTTACCAAACACTAGAAACTGAGCTAAAATCAGTTTCTCACCCAAAAAAATTATTTTTTCCTCTCCATAAGCCGTGCCAAACGGGCACGTAAACAATAAGTCAGACCGTTACAATACATAGTATACATAGCCCCTTAAACTATAACTTCTCACAAAAATCAAATTCTTTTTCTTTGTTGCCTTTTAAATTGTTTTTTTTTTTTCTTCCCTCAAAAATTCTAAATTGATGTTTTATTCTTGTTTTAAAAATCATATAAATTCAAACCCTAATAATAAATGAGCTTAATACACATTATGACATAATCAATAGTAGAGGCTAGAAATAGAACTTTTATAAACGAATTACTCAAAATCTAGCTATTAAGAAACTAAACTACAATTTTTTGTTTATTAGTAAGAATGAAAATCATATACAAGTAAAGGTTTCTATTTTATTTATTTATTTGAATATTGTACCAGCTAAAGGGAATTAGTTTCTTTAAATATTTTCTTAAAAAGAAACAAAGAGGAATCTCAATTTCACTAGAAATATTCCAGTACAAATAATGAATTTAAATAAAAAATAAAAATGAAAAACTGACAGATAAATAAGAAAACAAAACCCCAAATTCATTGTTTGTTAATGCATGGGTATAACTAGGAGTTCTTCAAAGTTGAAACTATCTAGTGGGATTTGGTTTTAAAACAAAAAACAAAAGAATTTTTTTTTAATTTGTATTTTGGAAAAAGAAAATGATTTATAGTGCGTGTAAACAAAAACATATTTCATAGGATTCATGACTTTTGGATAAGGAGCAGGACAATAAGCTAGGATAATAAGGGGGGCACTTATGCTAAATATTAAAAAAATTTCAAAAATTAAATATTCAAAAATTAAAAAATCAATGGGGGTACATGCCCTCTCTTTCCCATGAGTCGCTTCGTCCATGATATCAACCATTATATTGGAACTAGAGATGGCAACGGGGCGGGGTGGAGGTGGAGGAACCATCCCCATCTTCACCCTCACCTTAGCAGGAAATTTCCATCCTCGTTTTTCCCTCACAAACGGGGACAATTTAGTCTCTATCTCCATCCCCGTGGAGATCGATCTCCACTTGAATTTTATATTATTAAATTTATATATATATATATATATATAATTTATAAATAATAGCTAAAAATAAAAATACATTTATTTAGAAAATATTAATAAAATTCAAATATAAAAAACATTAGTCAAATTATAATTAAAATATAAATACGTCTGATACGTTAAAAATTTGTCATACATAAAAATACTAGAGTACTTGAATAAATTATTGAATCCAATAAATATAAAAACTTTTAAGAAATTATAACAATCTCATAAACATCTCTACATTTTAAAATTCAATACATGAATCAAATGTAAATTTAGATAGACAATTTGCATGTGTTAAAAGAACAATTATTATTTTTTAACATAATGAATCAAATAAACATTAATACATAGTTTTGAGTGAAGAAAATTAAAAATCATATATATATATATATATAATAACAAGTCTTCAGGATACAAAGGGGTATGACAACTGTGTACAAAATCAAAATCAACACACAAGATAAAATTATTCAACACAGCCTTTGGCAAAAGACACACATGCAGATAATTTCACAGAACTTTCTGATGTGCAAGATCCTTAAAGAAGGTGAGCACATAGCATATTATTCTGTTACTTAGTTTGAATGAAGATGTTATGAACAAATAATTTAAATAGATTTTGATAATTAAAGATTGAATTCTGAAAAATGTACCTTATATTATTATAGAGATATAATTGTCTGAAAGAGGTTACAAGATTTGGAGGTAGGAGAAAATGTAAACACTCGGAGATTTTCTCTCAGAATTTCTCTAAGCCTATTAAAAGCTCTGCCTAGTTTGGAGTATCTGAGTTCCTTATATAGGAAAGCATAAACAAAACAAATAATTTGAAAATGTCTTGAATCACAGGCTGAACCTTCAATGGACAAGGCTTTTGGATTCCAAGTCAACTACTCAGTGCATGTGGGAGACAGAGGCAGGTAAAGGTCACATGCTTCTGAAGATCACATGGAAATACTGAGGATTCTTGACTTCTTTTCGAAAATAATGTTATTTCCTATAGACTTTTATTTTTGTCGGCTCCTGTAGTGTCAGCAGACAAAATTGTTATTATGGAAATTGGTATATACGGATACAAAAAATACAATATAGATATTCATAAAAAATTACAAAATACAATACATGTTAAAATACAAGTATGAAAACTGAATACATATAAAATACATAAATATAAAATTTTCTTTTCTTTTTCTTAATTTTTTTTAAGATACCTTCTACCTTAAGGTGGCAAAAAAACCTTTTGAAAATTTGAATCTTCAGTCTACCGTTTTATTGGTGGTAGAATCCAAAACAGTCATCTTCGTTTTCATCTCCTAAATCTATAATAGGTTCAGAAGAGGAAGAGCTTAAAGAAGAAGAGGCTGCTTTTGAACAAGTTGACTTTGAAAAAGTTGATTTATTTTTCAACATTTGTTGAATTATGGAATAGAAGTCTTCTTCAGTTTGGGCAGAGGCTAGTTTTGAAATGTCAAATGATCTCTGTGCCAAGAAAGTTGTAGTTTCTGGAGGGCACGGTAGACAATTATTTTTCACTAACCAGTTTTGAACAGATCTTTTGGTGATCTTATTGTTAAAATAATCCCACCATTTAACTTTGAATTGCCTGATGAGAATGCATTGACCATCCTGTATATGATTATAGTAAAAATACCAAATACATACCCAAGGTAGGAAGAATTTGGAACATAAAAGGAGAAAAGGGTGAAATCTCCTTTCTATGGTTGAAGGTTTGAAGGTATTTTTGAATAGTTCATAATATGGCTGGACTTCCAGAATCATAGTGTAAGGGCAGTTACCATAATAATTCCACCATTGAATAAACCAATAAGGTAGGGTAGAGGTTTGAAAGGTTCGGTCGTAATAAAATAACCAAGAATGGCTATTTCCTTCATTTTGGATTAAAAAGGAATTGAACCAAGCCTGTTGATAGTCCCAATAGCTGTAAACATTACAATGGTTCATCTTAGTGTGAATGTTAGCAGGAAAGGTTTTGAAAGTATTTAAGTCTTTTGCCCAATCTTTAGGGTGAATGACTTTTAACGAAGTGCAAGTTGAATATGTCGGATGAGGGTGGTCCGGGTTCTTTTTGAAGTGTTTGAATTTGACAGAGCCAGTTACTTCTAAGATGGAAAGGTAATAGAATTGTGGTTTGAATTTGTCTCATGGTTTATAATATCATCCTTTTGGAAATAAATTTGAAGCTGCTTTGGAGGCTTTTTGATGGTAAAACTCTTCCTCCACAGTCTGGATGATTTGAAAATGAGATTTTTCTAAATACTCACTTATTTTCAAAAATTATTTTTTCTGAGAAACCACAATTTCAGAAACATTTGGTTTTGAAAAATCTTTTGAAATAATTTGAGTTGGGGTTTTGGAAGGAAAAGCCAACTCTGTTTTTGAAACAGTAAGGGCTTTCTTACCTTTGTCCTCTTTTGAGGCTGCCGAGTTTGAAATTGGGGCCTGATGTGAGCTTTGGGACTCTAATAGTTTTTAAAGGGCCATAATTAATTCTGGGCTCTGGGTGAGCTATTTAACACAGTTTTGGATTTGGGTCTTCTTTGAGGAATGGGTCTCTTTAGCTTCATCTTCTAAAATCATGTCCATCCATGATTTGATGGGTTGGGCTGAAGATGGTTTTGAATCACTTTTTTTGGTTTAGGTAGGTTCCTCACCAGTGTTTGAATCTTGGGCCTTGTCCTTTCCTTTATCTTTGTTTTCCTGGGGCATTAGGGCTTGTTTTGAAGAAACTCTCGAGTCAGAAAGTCTGGTATGAAATTTATATCTCCTTTAATATACTCAATTTCGAAATCAAATATAGAAAGGATTACTTGCTAACGGGCAAAAATCTGTTTGGATGCAATATTTTGAACATCTTTTTGCAAAACTTCTTTGGTAAACTTACAATCAATGCAAAAAAGAAATTTTAGGTTTAAAAGATCACTTTGAAATTTTTAAATACATAACACAATAGATAAAATTTCTTTTTTAATTGTAGAATAGTTTTTCTAACAATCATTCCAATGTGCAGATGTAAACTAGACTATGCATTCCCTTCCATTTTGAATTTGTTTTAAAATTCCACTATAGCCTATTTCTGAGGCATCAGTCTCCGCTATCTTAGGAGCTAATGGATCTGTTATATGCAAGCATGGAATTTCTAAAACTTGTTTGTAGATAATCTGAACAATTCTAGTATGCTGGTCTGACCAAGGTATTAGATTTTTCTTTAACATATCTTGCAATGGTTTTGTTAGACGGCTTATGTTTGGACATAAATCTAAGACATAATTTAGACTTCCGAAAAACCTTTGCAGTTGAATTTTATCTAAGATTTTGTCTGGAAACTTAGATGCAAATGCAAGGGATCTCTTAATGGGTGTTAAGGTTCCTTGACAAATATAATGTCCCAAAAACCTAACACGAGTTTGAAAAAGAGAAATTTTAGATTTTGAAACTATTAAACCATTTTTCTTAGCTACCTAGAAAAATGTTTGTAGGTGTTTAAAATGTTAATCAATAAAGTTTGAAAAAATAAGTACATCATCAATGTAGACAATGCAAAATTTTGAATAAGGATTAAAAATGTCATTCATAATTCTTTGAAATTCTGAAATAGCATTTTTTTTAGACCAAACGGCATAACATTCCATTTATATTGACCAAAAGGAACGATAAATGCCATTTTGTATCTATCCTTAGGATGAATTTGAATTTATCAAAAACTAAATTTCATATCAAATTTTGAAAATATGAAAGCTGAATGTAATTTTGAAAGCAAATTTTTTTTGTTAGGAATGGGATATCTAATCCACTTTAAAGCAGTTTTAAAGATTTGTAATTGATTACTAATCTAGGTATTCCTCTTTCTATCTCACTATTTTTATTGACATAGAAAGCTACACAAGATCAGGGTGACCTAGATTTTGAAATCAAATCTTTAGATTATAAATCTTGAATTTCTAATCTACAGTAGTTTTCTAACTCAGAATTCATTTGAATTAGTCTGGCTTTGGTTAGAATCTGTCTTTTATCAAATTTATTTTCATAGGGCAAATCAACTATGTGCTGTTTTCTGCTCCAAAAAAGCATTTAGAAGATCAGAACAGATTTTCCGCTCAATTTGAGTTTGAAAATTTGAAATCTTATTTTGGGTAAACTCATTTTGAAACTGGTTTTGAATTCTTTGAAAATTCACATCTTGCTTTAAGTGCATCAGATGCGTTTGTTTTCCTTTGATTAAAGCATTAATCTCAAAATAATAAATAGAATGAGCTTTTATAAGATTGAGATTTCTCTTTTTTGATTTTTCAATAAAAAGAAAAACTAATTTTGAATTTCTTGCTTTGAAAGAAATACCATCATCAGTCACTTTATAAGGAGTTATCAAATTGATAAATGGCGTTCCCAAAATGACATCTAGTGTAAATATTTTGCAAGAACAAAAATATTTTTTAAAGCAATATTGGCGTTGACTACTGTTTTTTCGCCAATGGCCAATTTTGAATTGTTTGCACTTGAAAGCTTTTCATTGGTTTTCTGATGAAAACGTTTTGGAACTAAATCAAATTTGATACAATTGAGGTCAACTCCTGTATCAAATAATGTTATTGTCTTAAGTTGAAAATCTTCTGCAAACACAATTGTAATTTGAATTAAATATTTTCTGGAAGTAATTTCCCTGAGAATATTTATAAAATTCTCTGGAATATTAGAAACCTTTTCTAAACATTCCAGGTTTTGTGACTCTAATTCCTCTATTTGATTATCAGAGTCAGAAATTGAATCAATTGAATTTCCCTGTTTTGAAATCAGAGTTTGAAGTAAGTCAGAATCCTTTTGTTATTTGGCTTGGAGTTCCCTAAGCTCAAATTTGACTTCTTTAATTTCTTTTTGAAGATCCTAAATGGTGACATTAGGAGTTTTGAATTTCTTACCTCTATCTAAGATGGTTGTAAGATCATAGGTGTTCTTACTAATAGAGGGAAGAATATAGGGCTTTTCTAAGGGCTTTTCTTATAAGAAAACTGTTATAAGAAGCTTTTCTAAGCACTCTTTTTGAATTTTTGGATCATTAATATACTTCACTCCATCAAGAATTGCTTCTTGATCTTTTGTGAGCATATTAACTTGTTTGGATTCCTTATTAGGATCAAAATCTGAGTTGGACTCTGTGTTTGAACTTAAAGACGAGAAAGAGGTTACTAGCTCATCTATTTGAAGAGCTTCCTATTTTCTAAGGAGTTGAAATACTCAGATTCAGAGTCAGATTCTACAAGAATGGCAGAAATTCTATCTATGACATCTTGTTCTAATCCTAGTTCAGTAAGTCTAGAATTGAATCTACAGAATCTGAAAGTATGTCCATTTTTGCCACACTTGTAACAGGTGATATCTTTGAAGTCAATCCTAGGTTTTGACCTTGACTTAGATTTGGATGAAGGTTTCTTAGGAGATTTTGAATTCTTCTTTGAAGAAGAGGGTTTTCTATAGTAAGTCTCCTTACTAGGTTGATAAGACTTCCTAAGTTTTGAATAAGGTTTGGATTTCCTATAGGGGTCTTTTTTCTTGCTACATTGACCATTACAGGTATTTGAGGAACCTACCCAAACCAGAAAAAGTGATTCAAAATCAATTTCAAAACCATCTTCAGCCCAACCCATCAAATCATGGATGGACATGGTTTTAGAAGATGAAGTCAAAGAGGTCCATTCCTAAAAGGAGGCCTAGATCCAAAACTGAGTTGAACAGCTCACCTAGAGCCTAGAATTAATCCTGGCCCTTCAAAAATTATCAGAGGCCCAAAGCTCACAGCAAGCCTCCACTTCAAACTCGACATCCTCAAAAGAGGACAAAGGTAAGAAAGTCTTTATTGTTTCAAAAACAGAGTTGGATTTTCCCTCCAAAACCCCAACTTAATTATTTCAAAAGATTTTTCAAAACCAAATATTTCTGAAATTGTGATTTCTCAGAAAAAATAATTTTTTAAAACAAGTGAGTATTTTTAAAAAAAAATCTCATTTTCAAATCATCCTGACTATGGAGGAAGGGTTTTACCATCAAAAAGCCTCCAAAGCAGCTTCAAATTTATTTCCAAAATAATGGTATTATAAACCATGGGACAAATTCAAACCACAGTCCTATTACCTTTCCATCTTAGAAGTAACTGGCTCTACCAAATTCAAGCACTTCAAAAAGAACCCGGACCACTCTCATCCGGTATATTCAACTTGCACTTTGTTAAAAGTCATTCACCCTAAATACTGGGAAAAAGACTTAAATACTTTCAAAACCTTTCCTACTGACCTTCACACTAAGGTAAATCATTATAATGTTTACAGCTATTGGAACTATCAACAGGCTTGATTCAATTCCTTTTTAATCCAAAATGAAGGAAATAGCCATTCTTGGTTATTTTATTTCGACCGAACTTTTCAAACCTCTGACCTACCTTATTGGTTCATTCAATGGTGGAATTATTATGGTAACTGCCCAGACACCATGATTCCAGAATTTCAGCTATGTTATGAACTATTCAAAAATACCTTCAACCATAGAAAAGAGATTTCACCCTTTTCTCCTTTTCTGTTCCAAATTCTTCCTACCCTGGGTATGTATTTGGTATTTTGACTACAATCATACACAGGATGGTCAATGTATTCTCATCAGGCGATTCAAAGTTAAATGGTGGGATTCTTTCAATAATAAGATCACCAAAAGATCTGTTTAAAACTGGTTAGTGAAAAATAATTGTCTACCGTGCCCTCCAAAAACTACAACTTTCTTGGCACATAGATCATTTAGCATTTCAAAACTATCCTCTGCCCAAACTGAAGAAGACTTATATTCCATAATTCAACAAATATTGAAAAATAAGTCAACTTCTTCAAAACCAACTTCTTCAAAAGCAGCCTCTTCTTTTTCAAGCTCTTTCTCTTCTGAACCTATGATAGATTTAGGAGATGAAAACTAAAATGACTTTTTTGGGATTCTACCACCAATAAAATGGTAGACTGAAGATTCAAATTTTCAAAAGGTTTTTTGCCACCTTAAGGTAGAAGGTATCATAAAAAAAATAAGAAAAAGAAAATAGAATTTTATATTTTTGTATTTTATATGTATTCAGTTTTCATACTTGTATTTTAACATGTATTGTAATTTGTAATTTTTTACGAATATCTATATTGTATTTTTTGTATCTGTATCTGCCAATCTCCATAGTAGCAATTTTGTCTGCCGACACTATAAGAGCCGACAAAAATAAAAGTCTACAGGAAATGACATTATTTTCAAAAAAAAGTCAGGAATCCTCAGTATTTTCATGTGATCTTCAGAAACATGTGATCTTTAGCTGCCTCTGTCTCCCACATGCACTGAGTAACTGACCTAGAATCCAAAAGCCTTGTCTACTGAAGGTTCAACCCGTGATTCAAGGCATTTTCAAAATAATTGTTTTGTTTCTGCTTTCCTATATAAGGAACTCAGATTCTCCAAACTAGGCAGAGCTTGTAATAGGCTTAGAGAAATTCTGAGTGAAAACCTCTAAGTGTTTATATTTTCTCCCACCTCCAAATCTTGTAACCTCTTTCAGACAATTATATCTCTATAATAATATAAGGTACATTTTTTAGAATTCAATCTTTAATTATCAAAATCTGTTGAAATTATTTGTTTATAACATCTTCATCCAAACTAAGTAACAAAATAATATACTATGTGCTCGCCTTCTTTAAGGATCTTGCATATCAGAAAGTTCTGTGAAATTATCTGCATACATGCCTTTTGCCAAAGACTGTATTGAATAATTTTATTTTGTGTGTTGATTTTGATTTTGTACATTGTTGTCATACCCTTTTGTATCCAGAGGACTTGTGGTATATATATATATAAATGGATAACTAAGTAGTATTTTTTTATATCCGAGATAATTAAATAATTATAATATCGAGTCCTCACAGAAATAGGGGTTCCCGCGGGATGGAGAATATATTTCTCATTTTTGCCTCATCCCCGTTAACAGGGAAGAAATATTTCTTTTCTCACACCATGAGAAAAGAAAATGAAAATCTCCACCCCACTCAAGTAAATTTTCACAGAAAATAGGATTTCTCTGTCTCATTGATATCCCTATTGGAACCATCAATAATTTCAATTTGATATCAATATGATATGAGAACTAATTTTTCGATGAAAAGAGGAAAATCTATAGAGGATTTGGTAAGTGAGGGGAGAAAATGTAAGTGAGGAAAGAAGAGGGGATGAGAAAAAGGAGAAAAAATATGAGTTAGGGTTTGACACAAGGTTCTAGTACATGGCCATTTTGGTATTTTGCATACTTGCTTATAAGTTATATCGGTATACCATTAATAATGGTTTTTTTTTTTTTTTAACAAATGGACTAATTAGTTAACGGAATTATATTTTATAGATATTTTAATATATTTTTTAAAATATAGGGGTACATTAATTAATAATTTATGTCAAGTTTTAAGAATTAAATAGTAGGGACTCCAGCGCTAAAAAAAAAAAAAATTTAATAAAATTTTTTTTTATTTGATTTATTTAAACTCATCTTTTCATATAATCTCGATATTAATTTTTTTTATTTCGTTTTTAAATATAAATTTCAGTAGTGAGAATGACAATTAAAAGGGTTTGAGAATGGGATATTTTCAACTATCTTGGATATATTGAAAATAGACTTGAAAGTTCAACTAACTCCACTAATCCACTCTATTGAAGGTATTCGTTCCAAATTTTAAAAATTGGTTTTTAACTAGAAGATGCTAATTAAAATATGGCTCTGATATGTAAGAGTGTGCAATTATTTTACCATGTATGAGATGATTGACATTGGAATATTGGATTTATGATTATATAGTGAGAGTCTCAATTAAAAAATTGTATAGTTAGTTATGTGATGTGAATAACTAACTATACAAGTGTATAGTTATTCACATAACTCTGTCTAAATAAATTTCATGCACTTTGAGAGTTTTGATGCGCTGTTACTAAGATTGATTAGCAAAGCATTAATAATAGGAGGGACTGTTGAGCTGTATTTGTTAGGTAGAATAGGCTTCTCTTAATTATGGACATTTTTTTTTTCTTTAAAATAATTATTGTTTATTGTATTTTATATTTAGCCTTGATCTTTATATGGTGGGAAATGGAGATTGATGACTTTATGCATATGACCTGCTATAAATACTTGGTTTGTGTCATTTGATCTTGTTTGGGATAATGCATCTACAAAAGCTATTCATGATGATTCGCTGGTCTCTTAACACATACATGGCTCATTTGCTTTGCTAATGCAAGTTTATTTTTCATATGCCGTTGATGATGTTTTCTAGCCTTACTGTTCTTTAAGTTAACATAAATCTATGGATGATGATTTGCTTAAATGGACCTGGAGAGAAAAAAAAAAAACATGATATAAATAGAAGATATATAAACTAGATAATACATATAACACTACAAAATTTAGTAATTTTGGGGGACAACAAAAATTGTCCCCTATGTCTGAAAAAAATTATTTCCAAATATATTGGTGTCACGATCCGCTCTCGCGAGCCGCGACGGTCCTAGGGCACGGGAGATGCCAATGGCGACCGGCACCCGTAGAACTCAATATCAATCTTATCAATCCTATCAATACAATATACATGTATACAATCTCTATTTATTCATTATCAATCACAACCTGTCATACATTCCCAATCAACTGTATTATCAATACTCACAGGATCATAATAGTCATAATATATGTATTTTCCATATCATAGTGTCATCATTTAGATACATGTTCATTTCCTAGCTAACCCGTACATACCCATGGAGCAGCTAGATTATGAACACCATAATACAATTGTTATATAAAATAAGTATCTGGACTGTACATCAGATATCTATTGCAAAATCCTCAGAGAAACGGAAGTCTGGATTCTGCAACTCTAATCCTCTCCTGAAAGGGGTAAACAATGAGCAGTGAGTATAGATGATACTCAGTGAATTCACATGCATCGCAATAAACAATTTGGGTCAGTCAATAAGGATATCAATTGAATATAATCAAGAACTGGATAATATCGAGTTCATAAGTATCATCAATAAGGTACAACAATATCATATAATATGATTTCATATATGTGAAATGACAGATAGTGGGATGGACTGTAGGAAAAGAAATCATACAGTCTCCAGTCAAATACGTTGGACCATGTAGGTCCTAATCATCCATATCATAGTATCATCATTTGGATACATGTTCATTTCCTAGCTAACCCGTACATACCCATGGAGCAGCTAGATTATGAACACCAAAATA
>CANXYC010152695.1:0-17579 GCA_948193065.1 Aleurites moluccanus | reverse complement strand
ACTGCTCACTTAAATTCCTCAATCAAATTCGAATTCTCCTCCTAAGGAATCCCCAAATATACAAAAATTAGGGTTTCTCCAATCAACAATATTCCACATGATTTTCATTAATTAATTATCTTAGAATCTCTATTCTTAATTCCCAATAATATCCCATTAATCTCTTAAAGAAAAACTGCATTAAATTTCACATTAAATTTCGGAGTTACTGTTCACAGCAGTAAAACCTCCAAAATGTCTCCCACATTAATTACCATTAATTGCTTCAATTCAATAGCAAGAAGTTCTATATACCCAGAATTAATTATCCTAGTCCCATATATTTAAATAAATCTAAAGAAAATAACTTAGGAAGAAAATTTACCTTATTTCCTTCAAACTGAGATTCTGGAAATACTGCTCAAATATGATGATTCTACCTTAATATAGACTAATCTAAAAGTCTATTGCATTAATCTAAGCTTTAATGCCTTAGAATAAAATATGGAACAAAACTGAGAAGAAGACTGAAATTGCCAAAGGAAGAAAGAAAGAAAGAAAAAAAATCGTGGAATCAATATTGGGTTACTGGGGGTTAAATAGACCTCTGCCCAGAAACACGCTAGCCAGCTCGCCTCGCCAAACCTGCCTCGGCAAAGCTACCTCGCCTAACCATCTCTCCAGTCCCACTTTGCATTCCCAGCTCGCATTTGCCAGCTCGCCAATCTTGATCGGCAATGCTGCCTCGCACATTCCAGCTTGTATCTGCTACCTTGCCTATGCTGTCTCGCCAGACTCTCCTCGTAACTCTTCCTCGCATATGCCTCTTCGAAAATGCTTCTTCACCTCTTCGCCAAAGCTCTTCACCACTTCGCCATAATGCCACCTCGCATTGCCAGTCCGCAAAAATGCCTTCTCGCATTAGGTTGGCTCTCCATAACTGATACTTCTAAGATAAATTCCTGCCTGAACATCCCACCTTAAATCAGCTCGCAAATGAGCTACAATTATCCAAACTTACCAATTCTTCTTGTCACTTACAATCAATAGGCAGAAAGACAACATATCAAAATTTCAAATTAAACTATCCAACACACAAACCGTAGTGACTCTCCAAAAGTCACCAGACTCCTGCCTCAAAATCTGACCGAACAACCTTGATACAAATCACTCTCCACTGAGATATACTGATCCAAAAATTCTGAAATTTTATAGTCATCATCTCAACATAAAAGAAACATTTTTCATGTTCACAACTTCAGCTAATTCTACATCATCCATTCCCAGTAATTCCAAATAGACACTGCATCCCTGCAGAAATTCTCAACCAGACCAGCCTTGCTCAAATAGACACAACTCATTACATACATAGAATTTTACCAAACCATTTTATAGAATTATAGCTAAAACATAAGTTAACAACTTTCATGTTTTACACTTCACCAAATTATGTCTTTAAGAATATGAAATGATCATAACTGAATCCTGCAGCATCCAAGAACAGAATTTTTCTGAAATTCTCAACATTCTCATTTAAAATTTAACAAATTCTCCAAACATACAAAATCAATAAATACACTACAAAATGGCAGATATTATAATAGATTCACTGAGTATTTTTATACTCATCCCTCAGTGTTGAATCCTTTTCAGGGAAAGAGTGAGGCGCGGACACCCTCGGCTACTTTTGTACTTTCAGCCGTGGAGTAGATGTATAGTTCTTCCCTAGTGTAGTATAGAGTACTCCATGATATTATTTATAGATATTATTTGTAGATATTTATATGTATGATTTGTGGACATATATAGAATGTAATTATATGTTATGATGTGAATGCTTATGTATGTATATACTATAACAGGGGGTGCAGCTGCTATGGTACGCCTATCTTGTATTGTCATATGTATGAATTGTTATTATTGAGAACTATTATATGATTTGTGATGTATGAAGTTGATATATGAGTTGACCATAGTATTGTATGATATGAGTTGTTTATTGGAGGTTGACCTGAGAGATTATAACTGTTTTAGAAGTGTTCTTCTTGTTTTTATCTGGGGTAAATGTCGATATTATAAGGGAGACTCTGTCCGTTTTTCTGTAAAACTTAAGAGTTAAAAAAAATATATTTCATAAAAATGGTTAAGAGTAATGAAAGCATGTAACTTGGGTTTTTCGTGATACTGGTTGTATGAATTGTTCTCGTACCCTAGGACCGTCACAGCCTTATAGTGTGGGATGTGACATTAGCATATGCCTACGACACGATAGTCTCCCCAAGTAAAAACACTAATAAACATGACACTATTAGCTGAATCGCTAGTACACAGAGTCCAATGAATATCTCTCTCACTAGTAAAGACGTTCTATCATAACGTAATCCATAGTTTTGAGGAATATATAGCATATAACATAAAGACTCAAATGGTCCTTCAATAAAAACGAACATTTATCCATGGCAAATGACCAAATAACAATATTCAATAATCATGGCTTTTAGCCCAATAATGATAATCAATAAAGTTGAACTGAAAAATAATTTCATTTTGGACGGACCATTGGATCGATAATGAAAGAATCATTAACCAAGTATAGGGGTGAGCAAAAAATTTTATAGGTTCAGTTTAGTTCGATTCAAATTTCAATTCAGTTTGATTTATTTTTTGAAATTTTGGTATATTCAATTCGGTTCGATTTTTATCAAAAAATAATAGAAATAACTGAATCGATTGAAATATGTATATATTTTATATTTATTTTTATATATTTAAATATATATTTTTTTAATAATCATGCAATTATTTTGTTGAAAAACCAAAATAATCGAACTGAAATATGTTTATTCGATTCGGTTTGATTAATTTTGTAAAAAATTTTATTCTGTTTGATTAGACTCAAAGTTTGGTTTGGTTTGATTTTTAAAAATTATGATTCAGTTAATTCAATTTTTGAGAATTTTGATTCGATTCAAATCAAACCAACCGAATACTCTCCTTTAACCAAGTCATTATCAGGGAAACATATGGTTCATTTAGAGAAGAGTTTCAATAATAGTATACAATGATTAATGAATAATAATTATCACATAAAAGAACTCACACATATGCATATACTATTATATCAATGGAATATGAGCAATTTAAGAATTCATGGTGATTTATCTTGTATTAAAACATTCATAACTCACTTCAATTTGTAATAACTTTACAATGAAACTTAAATTACTTGAGTCCTTGGTTCACCTCCTACACATCAATCCAATTCATCAGAAAAATTAGGGTTTCTTTCCTAATAATAATTCACGTTTAATTCTTATAATTTTAGACTTCCTAGAATCTAATTAGATTTTTTCAATTTTCAGTTTAGCCATTTCAAAAATCATAAAAGATATAGAGAAAAATCTATTATTCATTTTAAATATTATTTATATTTTATCTTCCAAATCAATCTTTAATACAGGTATTTTATACTCTTGAATACTCACTCATAACTCATAAACAACTTCTGTAACTATATCTAAGCTTAAATCATAACTTTTACTTTTTTCTCTCATAATTTGAGAATCATTAGAAATTTAATGGATCTTAAGTGTTTTCCTTCCAATCTTGATGATTATTGATGGTTCTTAAGGAAAAAAAGTGGTAAAGCTCTTTAGGATTTAGAATCTCAAAAGAGGAAGAATAAAGATTTTGAAACATATAAGTGTCAGTCTGAAGAAAATGAAGGTTCTATTTATAGTCCACAACAGGTAACACTCTTTAATATAATGGTAACACCCATTACTTGCCCTTCTATCTTAGATTTTATAAGGGTCATTAATGGGCGTTTCATATGGGTAATGCTTGTTATACAATTTCAATAAAAATGCCAAATTAAGACAGAAAGCTTTTTAACATATGTTTCAAGAGGGTAATATTCATTACAAAGAAAGGATTCACGGGTGTTACGTAAAGTTAATACCTGTTATAACCATCGAGTTCTCCTTCTAGGGAACTTAACCACTTAACATGAATTCTATTACTTTGAATATCATAGATTTGTTCTAGCCAAACAATTTAAAGGTCTATGAAGCAATGACATTCTAAAGCGTTCAATCCTAGCTCAAACATACTATATATCTCGATCATAACTGGAAACGAAATTTTCAAGATCTAGGGTATTAAACCTTGTTACCCTACTTATACAAATGTAAATTTCATATCAAAACTACACACAACCATGGCATTTTATGTTGGCATTCATTTTCTTCTTATAAATGGAATTTTATTTTTTGGACTTATGCGTGCTTGTACATGTGTTCTATCAATCACTCCAATACAATCCTAATATAAAAAATAACTATTATTTGGTATGGAATTACATAAATAAATGTATAACACTTTTTTGAGTTTCACCATATGAAATGCAATGTTAGAAATATTACCTTGAAATGGGGCATGTATTGTCAAGTAAAATTTCTGGTGGAATTTCACGAAATTCAAGGTCTATAGGTTTTATCAAGTCTTTTGCTAAAAGACATATTTTATGTAACACTTCTCTTAAAATTCTACTAATTGTTCCACCTAAGTGTTGAACACAATCTTGAGAAAGCCTATTAGATGCACATTGAGCAAGTATATATAAGTAAATATATCCTTTCTTAACCACTGATATGTTTTACTAGACTCAAGTTCATAATTGGATTCTAAATAAGAAGAAAGTTGAAATATTACATTTATGCTTTTCATAACCATGCATTAATTCTAATAACCACTGTTCCTTATGTATGCATGATGCATAACACTCTCCAATAGCAATGGTTGCACATGTCACAATTTTTAGAAATTCATTTTCATTGTTATCAACAATATTTTCATTATAATCAACATCCTCATTATTTTCATCCATATCTAGAAAAATAAAGTAATAGTCATCATATAATTATAAAAGTGCTTATGTCATAGTTTTTTGAAATATGTTTATTACAATACTAGCATAAAAGTACACAACCCATTATAAACATACGAAAAAAAAGTCGTATTCATAATACAATTATTAAAGGAAAAAAGCTAAAATGCACTTGTTATTATTAAACTAACTTAACATTGATCAACTAAAAAAAACTAGTTTTCATCAATCATTTTTCCCTTTTGCCTTTAAAAATTTCATATTGAAATTTGAGTCATCTTAAATTTTCTTCAGGAGTATGTATTGTGATATAACCTTCTCTCTTTGTCCTCTATTAAAAAATATAGGTAGCAAAATAGTGAAGTTTATTGCTAATAATATTAGGCAAAGACATGATGTCCTCTATAACTTCAGTCATGCTAGATTCTGGTAAATCAGTCCTTATAAAAATAAAACTACTTCTACTTTCTACACTAGCCACTAGACTGGATATATCATCTCTTAATTTAGCTACACCTCTTAGGTTTCTATTTCATTTTCTTCATTTCTTATTCATTTTTGCCTGAGAGCTAGACCCAATGTGTGCTTTTTTCGTTCTTATTTTTCCTCTCCTCATTAATTGGTGTGACATCAAAGTTTGTAATATTTGGTGACTCATTACCACCAATGTGACATCAAAGTTTGTAACATTTTGTGACTCATTACCACTAATCATGAATTCATCCAAGCTATGGATGCTATCTTCCTCTATTGACTCATTAATATCATCTAGTACTATATGATTCTCACTAGATGCATCAATATCAATATCAATATTATGTGGTACTGAGGTTGATGAAGGCATCCAAGAAAAATCTCCAGTAGCTACAGTGTTTCCAAACATTATGTACAACCTTTCCACAGGTTCAGGTTTAAGACTTGAAGATCAAAACTTTGCAGTTCCAGATACAACCTACAATTTATTTTAAAAAATAATGCACATAAACAAATAAATATAATTATCATGCATTTGCTATTAACTACATAATACTATTACGACTTAAAATTCATCTTAATTTTTTCATCCCACCATTCAGAAGTGGCTTAAATTATTTATTTCTTTGTATCCCATCATAGTCATGTTTCCTTGCATATAAGCTCTTTACAAATCTTCCAATCTCTTTTCAAAATGTGCCACTTATTTTTTCAACTTAATTTTGTTATAATCATAACCACTTTCCTTATAAAAATTTGTAATAACATATACTTCTAGCCTTCTTTGCTAAAATGAGTTCTAGTTTGCAAACTTTTATGAATAGCTTGGTTATATATATATAAAATCACACTATCATTCCAAACTATATTAGATACTAACAGAACTTGTACAAATACAGCAAAAGTGATAAATATAATTATATCCAAACTATAGAAAAACCACTTTTAAATTTCAAAAAGAAAAACGGGCATACACACAAATTTAAAGAAAACTTAATACATTCAAATTAAACTAAAACTTAATACATTCAAATTAAACTAAACAACAACTAATTTTAACTTATTCATTATAATCCCCTCATCTATTTTAACTAAAAAGATTTCAAGCAAAAAATCCAACGCAGCCTGATAATATCAATCGCTAAGATTTCTAACACATTCAAATAATTGATTTTTAATTTTACCAATTTTGGTCTTTACAAACACTATAAAATCATATTCTCACAAAAAAAAAATTATTTTTTCCCTTTCATAAATTGTGCCAAAAACCACCTTAGAACCTTAGAAATTTGAGTTTTAACCATAGTAGCAAACTTAATGTAAAGCTAAGTTGATCCAAATCTATGATTCATAAAATAAGCCAAATTAAACTGCAAATAATTATCAATAAACAAGTCGAAATAATAATAAAACACTAATAATTAGATGAAGCGAAGGTTCCTAAATATCTAAATAGACTAAGCCAAAAGGAGGATTACAAGCATATTGATTGTTATTAAATGACAAAATTGGTTGTTTAGCAATTGACAATTTAAATAATCAAAAGATTCAAATTTTGATGTTCCTAAGAAACTACTAGAAATTAAAGATTGGAGTTTACAATATGATGCTGAAAATGCCACTGATATAAAAAGATAAATTATATATATATATATAAAATCATTATTTTATTGTATATCCAAATCCAATCCAATACACCACCAAGGCACTAACACTAATGACTCGTGACTTGGACTACTCAATTGCTATCCCTCTCAACTTTATTTTGATCATATTTTTAACTTAATTTATATTTTTAAAAAATATTTTAATTATTATTATATTTTTATTAAATTAAATTATCACGACTAGTTTCCGGATCGCGACGGTCCTAGGGTACGGGAGATGTCAATGGCGACCGACACCCGTAAAATCCAGTATCACATGCACAATCTATAAACCATAATATATTATTTATTTTAGTTAGTTACCATCCATTCTGTTATTCTGTAATTCATTCTATAATTTACTGTAATTGGCTGCAACAGTCATTAAACCACATCATATAATCATCATATATCTCATAATAACATCATAAATATATATAAATGTTCATTTCCTAGCTAACCCATACATACCCCATGGAGCAGCTAGATTATGAATATTAAAATAATAATACAAATCAGAATATATACATTAGTAATGCTGGTAGAAATTCCCAGATGACAGACGATAGGATTCTGCACTATACTCCTCTCCTGAAATGGTTAAACAAAGAAAAGGTGAGTATATAAGATACTTAGTGAATCTATATGCATCAACAAATAAACAGTAGGTAGTAAAGGGGACAATGGTACTAATAAGTCAGATACAGTATACATAATCAATATTAGATTATAGAATAGTCCAGGAATAAAACACAGGCTCGGTATCACATGGAAAAACAGATAAAGGGATGGACTATATGAAATCATACAATCTCTAGTAATCAGTATGGACCATATGTGGACATATAGGTCTTCAGTAGCATATCAATATCAATGAGCATAAAACTGATCAGGTCTTATGGCCAGGACCATAACCCCTCCTAGTTAGGGCACCAATGATATAATGTGCACATCGCCGATAGTATTTTTCCACTACTTTTTGGATCGGTAGCTCTGTCAAGCTACATTAGGATCAATATAAGGAAATAACATATCAATGGATACTATTATGCAACAATAGCATCCTCCATATCAATAAGCTCAATATCAATAAATCAGATATCAATAAGGTCAATGGCATTGTAATAGGTGACATATAAACTATGATACATGGTTTGGTATTCAACAAAGACATGGAACAAAAGTTGGCTTAGCGAAGGAAAACGGTAGGTCAATTGGCATGCCAACGTCATTGGAGACAATGGCATTCAAATGGTAGGCCTATGGAATGCAAACAATAGGCCAAAGACAAAATAAACTAGGCATTTCATCAAACACATGGTGGGCATACAATGGCAAGCCAATAGGTTAGGTTAGGGTGCAAAATTGACTTGCCTAATTCAACCAATAATAAGCTACATTGACAATAATAACATAGGCATCAAAGAAATAATAATAAACAACATCAAAGGGATCAATTTGGCTATGGAAAATAAGGCAAAATCAAACAAAAATAAGGCATGGTGAATAGTATTAAGCATTCGGCCAAACAAGCACTTTCAAACCAAGTTTTCAATTTCAATTTCAACGCAAATGGCATGCTAAAGGATGCATATAAGACTCACCTAAACTTCCAAATAGCTTTGGAAAGTCCAAATCCAATCCAATTCACCTAATGAGCTATTAGGCACACCTTTGTCAAAACTTGAATTCTACACCAAACTAATCATCAATTAGTCACCTATTAACATATAATTAACATATTCTAACATCAATTAACACTAACTAACACTAATTCAAATAACTAATTTACACAACTTCCATTAGGTTTAGAAATTTAAGGATTTCTAATAATTTGCATCAATTGATGCAATCTAACTAAAAACCCATCTAATTCAACCTAAATATTATCTAATTAAACCATTAAAACCAACAAACTAACTTCTTACCTTAAGGTGTTGCTATTACCGAAATGATGATGGAGTTCTTCCTTGAATTCCTTTGTCCTTTCAAGCAATCCAATGGTGGCAAATGATAAAACAATAATCAAACTTAATTTTTATATGAATTTCTCTTAAGAAATTTGATGAGAAATGAAGAAGAAATGAAGAAGAAGGATGGGAAGGAGATTCGGCCATACAAGAAGAAGAAGAAGATGGTGAATTTTGGTTAAGTGTTGATTATATAATAAAAATCATATGGCAATTTACAACTAAATCCTCAAACTTCCATATATCACACTTTGACCCCGAATTCTTCTGTAATTTATTATGTCAATTCTGTCAGGATTTGAATTTCAAAGTGGGAAGTCAATAAGCTTATTTTAATTTATACTTATTTATAAAAATGATTTCAGAGTTATTCTGTAACTTCGACGAAATAATTTCCACTATTTACCTCAAAGTTCCTTATATTTACGATTTTGCCATTGGTTACTTTTTCAGTGTTCCTAAATGATTTTCACTTTTTTTTTTTTACCCAAATTACACATGCATTATAGTGATCTTTTACCCTTAAGTCAATTTCAAAAATTTTTCTGTTGACCGGACTGCTAATTTCTCGGCAGTGTTCTCGACACCATCGCTTTCCGAAAAAGTAACTAGTTTGCTTTCTAACTATGTCTCTAAAATTATTTTCTATCGTTTCAAGACTTTTGAACTACATACTGAGAACTAAATCATGTATGTGAGTTATAACTTTTTAGGGTATTATACCCCCTACAAATAAATTCGTCCTCGAATTTAAATAAATACATACCTCACTGATGGAACAGGAATGAATATCTGCTCCTCATCTCCTGTTCACTCTCCCAAGTGCACTCCTCTATGGACTGATTCCTCCATAGCACTTTAATCATTGGGATCTCATTATTCCGTAGCTGTCTGACCTGTCGATTAATGATCTCCACCGGAAGCTCTTCACAAGACAAGTCATCACTGAGATCTATATCTTGAACCTCCAATATGTGAGATGGGTTAGATACATACTTTCTCAGCATCGAGATATGGAAAATTGGATGTACGTGGCTCATGCTAGGTGGAAGAGCCAATTTGTAGGCCACATTACCAATCTTCTCAAGAATCTCAAACGGACCTATAAACCTTAGTGATAACTTACCCCTCTTCCCAAATCTCATAACACCCCTCATCGGTGAGACCTTAAGGAAGACATGATCACCAACTGCAAAATATACTTCCTTCCTCTTCGGATTAACATAACTCTTCTGCCTACTGAAGATAGTCCTCATCCGATCTCTGATCATAGGCACCTTTTCCATAGTCTCCCTGATCAACTCTGACCCCTCAAGCTGCTTCTCTCTCGGTTTCACCCAACATACTGGAAATCTATATTTTCTACCATATAGTGCTTCAAATGGCGCCAAAACAATAAAAGAGTGATAGCTGTTATTATAGGAGAACTCAATCAATGACAAATAATAATCTCAGTTACCTTTGAAATCCAAAACACACAATCTCAGCATATCCTCTAAAGTCTGGATTGTCCTTTTCGACTTCCCATCAGTCTGTAGATGGAAAGCAGTACTGAACCATAACTGGGTACCCATGGTCTCCTAAAACTTTTGCCAGAACCGAGGAGTGAACTGTGTACCCCTGTCTAAAATAATCATCAATGGAACTCCATGAAGTCGCACAATCTTATCCACATATAACTGTGCATATTGAGCTGCCGTGTAACTGGTCTTAACCTTCAAAAAATGAGCAGACTTGGTCAGACGATCTACAATCACCCATATGGAGTTATAACTCCTGGTAGTCCTCGGTAGACCCACTACAAAATCCCTAGTCACCTACTCCTATTTCCACTCTGGCAACTCAATCTGTTGAAGTAGCCCTGATGGCTTTTGATGCTCGAACTTAACCTGCTGACAGGCTAAGCATTTTGACACAAATTGAGCTACATCTCTCTTCATCCCAGGCCATCAATATACATCTCTCAAATAATGGTACATCTTGGTAATCCCTAGATATACATTATATGCTGAGTAGTGAGCTCTCTCATAATCCGATCTCGTAGCCCATCAAAATATGATACACATATGCGCCTCCCACACTTTAGTACCCCATCCTTTACTATAAACTCTATCATCCTCCCATTAGGTACCTCTCCCTTGAGCTTCAGTAGATAAGGATCTCTGTCCTAAGCCACTTTAATATCATCAAGCAACAATGACTTCACCTGAAATTGGGCTATTAGAGTCTGGTTCTGATCCTGGGATCCCAACTCCAACTCCACTCCCAAATCTGCCAACTCCCTCATCTCTCGGATCAATGGCCTCCTGCCAATCACAATATGAGCTAGACTGCCCATCGATTTCCTGCTTAGTGCATCAGCCGCTACATTAGCCTTACCCAGGTGGTAAAGGATCTCACAATCATAATCACTAAGTAGCTCCACCCATCCGCGATGCCGAAGATTCAGATCCTTCTGCTGAAATATATACTGTAGACTCTTATGATCAATATATATCTCACATTTCGATCCATTCAAATAATGTCTCCAAATCTTCAATGCAAATATCACAGCTGCCATCTCCAAATCATGTGTTGGATAATTTGCTTCATGCTTCGTTAATTGACAAGAAACATAAGCAATTACCCTATCAATATGCATCAATACACACCCAGACCAATATGTGAATCATCACAATACACAGTGAATTTCTCTCCTTCTACTGGTAATGCCAACACTAGAGCATTGGTGAGGCAATACTTCAAAGTCTGGAATCTACGATCACACTCACCAGTCCATACATAACGCTCCTGTTTCCTCTTCAATCTAGTCAATGGAGTTGCAATCCGGGAGAAATCCTTCACAAACCTCCTGTAATACCCAGTCATATCCAGAAAACTGCAAACTTCTGAAACACTGGTAGGCTGAGGCCAATTAGTAACCGCTTCTATCTTCTGAGGATCCACCTTAATCCCATCCTTGCATATCACATACCCAAGGAAACACACTTTGGTTAGTCAGAACTGACATTTAGATAACTTAGCATACAACCGATGCTCCCGAAGTGTCTGTAACACAATCCTCTGATGCTCCACATACTCCTCCTCACTCCTAGAATAGATAAGTATATCATTAATAAATACAATGACAAACTTATCCAAATATGACCTGAACACCCTATTCATCAACTCCATAAAAGCAGCTGGTGTATTGGTCAACCCAAATGGCAACACCAAAAACTCATAATGCCCATATCGGGTCCTGAAAGTAGTCTTAGATATATCACCCTTCTTAATCTTTAACTAGTGATACCCAGACCTCAAATCTATCTTCGAAAAATGGCTAGTACCCTGCAACTGATCAAACAAGTCATCTATCTTAGGCAATGGATACTTGTTCTTCACTGTCACCTTATTCAGCTGCCTATAATCTATACACATCCTCAAAGAGCCATCTTTCTTCTTCACAAACAGTATCGGTGCACCTCAAGGAGAACTGCTCAGTCTGATAAATCCTCTATCCAATAGCTCCTGTAACTACATTTTCAATTCCTTCAGTTCAACTGGAGCCATTCTGTATGGAGGAATAGATATAGGGTTAGTGCCTGCATGCACCTCAATGTCAAACTCAATCTTCCTATCAGGGGGCAATCCCGGCAACTCCTTAGGAAACTCTTGAACTACCGGTATCTGATCAAGATCTACCGAAAAGCCTCTGCACATCTATTACATGTGCTAAATAGGCTGAACAACCTTTCCCAATCATCCTCCTAGCCTGGATAGCAAAAACCAGATTAATCTAGAACTCTCTAATATCACCCTGAAACTCAAACTCTGGCTGCCCCTCAGGATGAAACCTAACCCTCTTTCGATAACAATCTATAACTGCTCGGTGCCTCGTGAGCCAATCCATACCCAAAATAACATCTAGCTCTAACACAGGCAACTCAATCAAATCAACACGCAAGATGTTATCATCAATCTCAATAATACAGTCAGGATAGTAATAATCAACATCAACACTATTACCCATAGGAGTAGCAATCATCAAAGGCACATCTAATAATCTCCTTTCCTTATTCAATTTATATGCAAAGTATGGTGACACAAAAGAGTGAGTAGCACCCGAATCAAATAAGGCATCTGCAATCTCATTCTAAATCAGAATAGTGCCTGTGACTACATTGTCTGATCTCTAGGCCTCCTAGGTGTTGACTGCAAACACTCTGCCCTGACCCCTACTGGCTAGAGCCTGACTACCACTGGGAGCCTGTCCTCCCCTGCCTCTGCCTCTACCTGAAGCCTCTCTGCCCACATTCTGACTTGCCTAAACCACTGGCTAAGAAACTATAACAGATGGCTGCTGCTCAGCCCTCAATGGACACATGTTAGCATAATGGCCCTACTGGCCATACCTCAAACAAGCACCAGTCTGTCTCCAACACTCCCCTCCGAGTCTCCGACCACAAAACCCACAACTAGGAATGCTGGGTGTATGTACAGCTAGTCTCGAAGAACCCTTCAGAGTATACAGGTGCTGACTAAACCACTGGAGGTCCCTTACTCTGAATCCTCCTCCTTTGACTACTAGCTGTAGACTTCTTATCAAACCGAGGCACTGACTCTGCCTGCCTAGGATGGGAGTTGCTCTTCCCCCTCCTAACCTGAGATCTTGACCCTCTTTCCTCTTCTGGTCCCTCTTAGCCCTCTTTGTCTTGTACTTCTCTTCCATCCGTGTAGCCTTATCAATCACGGTCGTTAGAGAAGTAAACTCAGTAAAGCATTATGTAATGCAACATGAAGACCCCTCCGAAACCTACTAATCAAATCAGCCTCTGTAGGTACAATATGAGTAACATATCTACTCAACCTGATAAATTCCTCCGCATACTCCTTAACAGATCTATCCCCCTGCTCTAACTGCTCAAACCAAATCAGGTTATGGGTCTTCACCCCCTCTGTAATGAACTCATCAATAAGACCCTGTCGAAACTCAGATCATGAGGGTGGATGCTTACCATAAAGCCTGGGCTCCATCCTCTTAGAAAACTAGGTCCATTCTTTACCCTTCAGTAATAGCCCAACTAACTCCACGGCTCCCAATTCAGAATATGGTAGTCTCCTCACTACCTTCTCCATCTCCTCCAAGAAATCCATATGGTCACTGTCTCTGTCTCCCCTAAACTCAGGCAGGCTTAGTTTCAGAAAGCTAAACATCAATACACCACCCTCCTCTATCACTCTACTGCCTCCCTGTACAACATGCTCCCTCTGAACCCCTACTGGCTGCATAAGAGCTGGTGCCACTGGAACTACCTCTGGTACCATAAGTGGAGGCACTACTGCTAGAGCTGGTGGTAGAGGTACATGCTGACGCTCTCGTCTCAAATCAGCCATCTTTCTCTGTAACTCCATCAATCCCCTCATCATCTACGCTCTCCAGGGGTCATCGCCCCTCTCTGAATCCTTTGAAGTCCGTCGGGATCTAGACGGACCCTCTGATAATCTCCCTCACCAATGACTCATTGGAGGCTACCTCTGCCTCCCTGGTATCTCTGTCCCTATCGTCAGACATCTCTGTAATCTATCGAAAAAAACAGAAACATACTCAGAATATGACAGAAATGCAAAATAATAACATATAACAAATGATAACAACAAAAGACGTCAAAGGAAATCCTATGCTCCATGGTATACTTAATTCTACCCCATTCTATACTTAGTCACTATTCCTTTATAATTTGGGTACTATTCATCTGTAACCTATATTCTACTGTTTGTAACTTAGAGCTCTGATACTACCTCTGTCACGACCTATTTCCAGATCACGACGATCCTAGGGCATGGGAGATGCTAGTGGCGACCGACACCCATAGAACCCAGTATCACATGCATAATATATAAATCACAATATATTATCCATTTTAGTTAGTTATCATCCATTCTATTATTCTATAATTCATACTGTAATTTACTGCAATTGGCTGTAACAGTCATTAAACCACATCATATAATAATCATATATCTCATAATAACATCATAAACATATATACATGTTCATTTCCTAGCTAACCCACACATACCTCATGGAGCAACTAGATTATGAACATCAAAATAATAATATAAATCAGAATATATACATCAGTAATGCTGGCAGAAATCTCCGGATGACAGACGACAGGATTTTGCACTCTACTCCTCTCCTGAAATGGTTAAACAAAGAAAAGGTGAGTATATAAGATACTCAGTGAATCTATATATATCAACAAATAGATAGTAGGTAGTAAATGGGGCAATGGTACTAATAAGTCAGATACAGTATATAGAATCAATATCAGGTTACAGAATAGTCCAAGAATAAAACACAGGCCTGGTATCACATGGAAAAACGGATAAAGGGATGGACTGTATGGAATCATATAATCTCCAGTAATCATTATGGACCATATGTGAACATATAGGTCTCCAGTAGCATATCAATATCAATGAACATACGACTGATAAAGTCTTATGGCCAGGACCATAATCCCTCTTAGCTAGGGCACCAATAATACAATGTACACATCACCGACAGTATTTTCCCACTACCCTGTCGGGTCGGTAACTCTGTCAAGCTATATTAGGATCAATATAAGGAAACAACATATCAATGGATAACATTATGCAACAATGGCATCCTCCATATTAATAAGCTCAATATCAATCAATCAGATATCAATAAGATCAATGGCATTGTAATAGGTGACATACAAACAATGATACATGATTTGGTATTCAACAAAGACATGGAACAAAAGTTGGCTCGGCGAAGGAAAACGGTAGGCCAATTGGCATGCCAACGTTGCTGGCGACAATGGCATTCAAATGGTAGGCCTATGGAATGCAAACAATAGGCCAAAGACAAAATAATCTAGGCATTTTATCAAACACATGGTGGGCATATAATGGCAAGCCAATAGGTTAGGTTAGGGTGCAAAATTGACTTGCCTAATTCAACCAATAACAAGCTACATTGGCAATAATAACATAGGCATCAAATAAACAATAATAAACAACATCAAAAGGGATCAATTTGGCTATGGAAAATAAGGCAAAATCAAATAAAAATAAGGCATGGTGAATAGTACTAAGCATTCGGCCAAACAAGCACTTTCAAACCAAGTTTCCAATTTCAATTTCAACACAAATGATATGCTAAATGATGCATATAAGAGTCACCTAAACTTCCAAATAGCTTTGGAAAGTCCAATTCCAACCTAATTCACCAAATGAGCTATTAGACATACCTTTGCCAAAACTTGAATTCTACACCAAACCAATCATTAATTAGTCACCTATTAACATCCAATTAACATATTCTAACATCAATTAACACTAACTAACACTAATTCAAATAGCTAAGTTACACAACTTCCACTAGGTTTAGAAATTTAGGGATTTCTAACAATTTGTATGAATTGATGCAATCTAACTAAAAACCCATCTAATTCAACCTAAATATCATCTAATTAAACCATTAAAACCAACAAACTAATTTCTTACCTCAAGGTGGTGCTGTTGCCGAAATGATGATGGAGTTCTTCCTTGAATTCCTTTGTCCTTTCAAGCAATCTAATGGTGGCAAATGATAAAACAATAATCAAACTCAATTTTTTTATGAATTTCTCTTAAGAAATTTGATGAGAAATGAAGAAGAAGGATGGGGAAAGTTGTTCGGTCATGCAAGAAGAAGAAGAAGAATATGGTGATTTTTGGTTAAGTGTTGATTATATAATAAAAATCATATGGCAATTTACAACTAAATCCTCAAACTTCCATATATCACACTTTGACTCTAAATTTTTCTGTAATTTATTCTGTCAAGATTTGAATTTTAAAGTGGAGAGTCAATAAACTTATTTTAATTTATACTTATTTATAAAAATGGTTTTAGAGTCATTTTGTAATTCCGACGGAATAATTTTCACTATTCATCTCAAAGTTTATTGTATTTACGATGTTGCCATTGGTTACTTTTTCAATGTTCCTAAATAATTTTCACTTTTTTTTTAATCAAAATTACACATGCATTATAGTGGTCTTTTACCCCCAGGTCAACTTCAGAAATTCTTCTGTTACCCGGACTGCTAATTTCTCGGCAATGTTTCCGACACCGCCGCTTTCCGGAAAAGTAATCAGTTCGCTATCTAACTGTGTCTCTAAAATTATTTCCCATCATTTCATGACTTTTAAATCACATACTGAGAACTAAATCATGCATGTGAGTTATAACTTTTTAAGGTATTACATAAATATTATTTTTATAATTTTGAAATTTTAAATTATTAAATTGAATTTTTAACTTATTACATCAAATTATTAATCTAATTTTTTATTTTTAGATTGAAGTGAATTTTATTTTTTAATTTTTTAAAATTTGATTAATTGATTATTTGTTTAATTACTTGTTTATTAATTTTGTCAAATGTTTATTTTATTTTTTCATAAAATATTTTAACATACATGAATTATATTTATTATTTTTTATTAAATTTAAATATTATTTTTTTATAATTCTAAATATTAATGTAAAGAAAATATATTATTTAATTGATATATATATATATATATATATATATATATATATATATATATATATATATA
>CANXYC010152666.1:0-21175 GCA_948193065.1 Aleurites moluccanus | reverse complement strand
AGAGCTCGCTGAGTTTATTACAAAACAATGCTCAGAAGAGAACTGGGAAGGTATTATAACAAGAATTTGGCCTAATACAAAATATCTAGACGTAATTGTAACTGGAGCCATGGCACAATATATTCCTACACTAGAATATTATAGTGGTGGTTTGCCAATGGCTTGCACCATGTATGCTTCGTCTGAGTGTTACTTTGGGCTTAACTTAAAGCCAATGTGCAAGCCATCAGAGGTTTGTTATACAATCATGCCAAATATGGGTTATTTTGAGTTCTTGCCTTATGATCCTTCAGCTCCAGATTTGTCCCGTGACTCTCCTCCACGTCTTGTAGATCTTGCTGATGTTGAAGTTGGTAAAGAGTATGAACTAGTAATCACTACTTATGCTGGTTTGTATCGGTACCGAGTGGGTGACATCCTTTTAGTCACTGGATTTCATAACTCTGCTCCTCAATTCCGGTTCATAAGGAGAAAGAATGTTTTGTTGAGCATTGACTCGGATAAAACCGATGAATCTGAATTGCAGAAAGCTATTGAGAATGCTTCTTTGCTTTTACGTGAATTCAACACGAGTGTTGTTGAATATACTAGTTATGCTGATACCAAAACAATCCCAGGTCACTACGTGATATACTGGGAATTGCTTGTTAAAGATGTGGCCAATGCTCCAACTGATGAGGTTTTAAATCAGTGTTGTTTAGCCATGGAAGAGTCACTTAACTCAGTGTATAGACAAAGCCGAGTTGCTGATAACTCAATTGGTCCATTAGAGATAAGAGTGGTGAAAACAGGAACTTTTGAAGAGCTGATGGATTATGCAATATCAAGAGGAGCATCAATTAATCAGTATAAGGTACCAAGGTGTGTTAGTTTCACACCTATTATGGAATTGTTAGACTCAAGAGTTATGTCAAAACATTTTAGCCCATCTCTCCCGCACTGGACACCAGAACGACGTCGTTGAGGCCGTGCATGGATTGGTGGCAAAAAAAAAATAAAAAAGTGTCATTGGGAAGATAGAAAAATGCAGTGACAGCAACTACATGTCTCTCTTTTTATTGAACATTTAGCTTTTAAAAGTGTCTTTTGAAAAAACATAAGAGAGTATGTGTTTGTGTAATAAGTTCATATAATCTATGTACTGCGCATGACGTAATTGTCCATTTTATGTTTGTTTGTCCATTTTATGTAATTGATCTCTTTCTTTCTCTGTGTTTTTCTTTTTCTTTTTATTGCTTCAGCTTTCTTTAAAGTTTGTAGAAAAGACGTTTTATAAAGTGTAAGCCTTAATTGAACAGCTATTACTAAATTAATTTCTTGATCTATGTTTCAAATTAAAGGAGTATATTTATTTGGATATATGTAGGCTTTTTGTGCATGGATTTTAGTGCACGTGCTACTTATTCTTCTGATATAGCTAGGGTTTTTATTATTGTTATTGCAATTATAATTATTATATTTGTAATTGATCCGTTGTGATTACTAGGTTTCTATTCGAGTGTTTTTGTTTGGAAGTATATAAGGTATGTGGGGATTTTCATTATAAACTCATATATATATATATTTTAATTAACCTAGATTTTTTTTTTTTATATATAATATACATACATATATATAGTGGGCAAGCATCTATCATGACAGCTCTTTATCCTATTTATATATACAGAAAGAGAGAGACAGAGGGTTCTGATTTTTAGATATATATTATCATTACAAAGCAGGAATTGTTTGTTGGGGCTTCCATTTCTCAACTGAAAAAATGAGACTCTGAATTAGTTGCAGAGAAGCATTATATATATAAATTATGCAGTACTTTAGCCTGACGATGTCTTTACTTGTTGATATAAATTGCCTAGGCTTTGTTATTATTATTATTATTATTATTATTATTATTATATATGAAAAAAATAAAAATAAAAGTATATTTGATTGGTGCTATAGAACAATTACATGTTTATTTAGCTTTAAAAAAAATTGTAAGGCTAGACAATTAAAATTCACTTTCCCTCTAAAATTAAAAGGAAATGATAAAAAGCTTAGAAAATTACTCATAATCGTAATGTTGAAAAGCTAATATCTCTTTTACTATGAAGATCTTGGCTATAGACATGCACCCATTGGAAAAAAAAAAAGTGTTGCCTTTATACAGGATATTCACATTAAGGCTATAGATTCCAATGTTGAAAAAGCCAATTCAAAAGGTAATGTTATAGATACAATTAATGAAAGAGAGATTGTTCAAAAAGGGAATAGGAAATAAATTCAAAATAATCCAAAAGCAAACAAATTCACTCACAAATCTAGCACTTCTTTTTTTTTTTTTTTTAATTTAACTTTAATCTATAATCTGATAAATTTAATATTTTTTTTTATTTTAGTTTAACTAACTTAATTAAATATCAACTACTAATATGTTTAGACCGATTCAATAAATACAAATTAAAGTGATTCATTGTTATTTAAATAAAATTTTTAAGGTTGTTTATATATCTTACAGTTATATTCTAACTTATTAAAGTAAATTTTTGAAAGTCACCCTGTCGATGTAATCAAACCATAACAAGGAGAAAAAAAAAAATTGATCTTTGAACTTTTTCTATTTTTTGCTGGTGAATTCTTCAATTTAAATTATTTTTATGGAATTTTTAAATTGTTTAATTTTGATATTATTAAGTACTAATTTGTTTATAAAAACTAGTTAAATACAAACAAGATGTAAGGCTACAATTAGCAAAATTTATCCTAAGAAGTAACTAATTAATATAAGGATCCAATATTAATAAAATCAGAGTTTATAGGGTTAAATTAAATATATTATAATTATACAATCAACAAAATATCTTTGTTTTCATGTATGTATGCATCATGAATAGGCATTGAAGAAAGAAAATTTCAAAAAAGTAATTAATACTAGAGATTATTAAACTAATACTCAATAGCACCAAAAAAGAACCCAATAAAACACATCTTCATGCAAGGTAAATTTATAGGTTTAAAACCAAAAACTCATATAAACTTCGTAAGGATTGATAAGCTTATTAATTAGGTCTAAACACAAACCTGATAAAGTTTTCAAATCCTAGACAAATCACAAAAAGAAAAGCATATTAAAAGGTGTTCATTAAACACACAACATCATTTAAACTGTTATAATCAAAGTATATTTGGAACTTATTAAAGATGGGTAGAGAAAGCTAGCTATCTAGCTGATGAGACAACCATAAACCTTTTGTTTTCATCCTCAACATACTTTTCGAATCAAAATCCAAAAGGACCGAAATCATCAAAGTCGATCTCAGGGAATGAATAAGCACCACTATAACAACCCATAGGGGGATCGCCTTCTTGGCTTTGCCCCGCTGCCATTGTAGCACTTCCCTAACCCACAAAAAATCAGGAACCATATTATTTATTTATTACTATAATGCAATCTTCAATAACTAGAAATTATAAAAATCAACAAAATTTTATACTGTTATTCTCCGTGCTGTGAGATTATAAGTTTAAATTCCAAGTGGAATAATTAAAATAAATAAATAAATCCTCAAAGTTCAAAAAAATAAATAAATAAATAAAATAAGAGTACCTGTTCTATAGTATTCATTCTTGAAGTTGAAGCCAAGTTGGTAGTAGCAAATTGTTCAAACTGATGAGGCTGGGGAATGTGGGCATCAATACTGCGCTCATTATTCTGGACATTTTGAGAAGGGAATTGATATCCATCAAGGAATGTTGGTGAGGATTGTAAGGTTTCAGGAAAAGCTTCTGTTTGATTGCTGTAATCAAAGACATATATATGAGATGTTATAATTTGTTACCTATACATGACTTATTTTTAGGTAAAATTCTAGATATTATCTAGAAATTAACTTTAAGCATATTGAATTCTATTTCAATCATACATTTCAAAACAAAATTCAATAATAGAAGAATTCTTGCAATTGAATTAATAATTCGATAATTAATTAAGTGTTTATTTTAAAGTAGAGAAGACTAGAAGTTACAAACCCTAGCAGTAGAGGAATTAAAATTTTGATTCACAAAATATAGAACCCGGAACTGGAACCATCATATATATTAAAAATTTAAGTGTTGAATAAAATAAGTAACGTATTTTTTATATTGTAAAAAAATTAAAAAATTTAATCATTTATTGTATTTAACGTAAATTTTAAGTTAATAATTTTGATTTATTATTTTAAGTATTCTTTTAGTTTATTTGAAACTTTTAAGATAAATATTATCAAATAATTTAAAATAATTAAGTACTAAAAATTTAATTTTAAGCATTTGAATCTCGTTATCAAACATCAATTTTTTCTCTTAAATTTTTCAATGTTATAGAAAAACCAATAGATGTATACCTGAAGGGTTGGAATCCAGTGTCTGGAACAGCCATAAGGGTTTTAGGATCAACATTAATCTGTGGAGTCATATTTGGATCAAAATAGCTTGAACTTCCCAACAAGAAGTTACTGGGATCTACAGGCATTGGATAGTATGGTTCCTAGATCCATAGCACAAACCAAAAATGACATTACCCTCTTTATATATATCTCAATGTAAATCATCATTATTGGAAGGAAATAATAAATCACTGGGACATTTTCTTTGTACTTTGGTTCTATTTAATAATGTCTAATGAATTTTTAGTGTCCAACCTTAAAAAAACATAAGTGTAATGATTAATTTAAGTGTGTATATTCTCTAACATTAACTATTTATTAATTATTAACTATTTAGATCAAATTTAGTCGAAATTTAATGTGATTATAAGTATGTTTTATAAAAAATAATTATTTGAATTATATTTTTTTATGAAATGTATATAATTAATTAATTAATAACTTGTAGCAATGAAAATATAACTTGATAATATTAGTTAGATAGTCAACTTCTAAATTATGAGATTGTGGATTCCAATTCTAGTTGGAGTCATATTAATAAAAATAAATATATAAATAAATAACAGCTTCTACTTACTTCTGAAACGGTTTGAAATTTCTCAAATCTTTCTAAAATTTGCTGTAAAAAAATCACAAGAGGCAGACATTAAGAATTATATATTTAAGAAAAATTGGTGGGAAATGTAAATTTAAGGCTGAGGATTATTTGCAAACCTTGCGAAATTGAACATTCTTCAATGTGTCTTTCAATATCATCTCATGTTGTTCAGCCTCACTCACAGTTTGGATACAACTTGGACTCATTAAAAAGTAGCTGAAATATTTAATTCAACCAAATTAATTTAATTAATTATTATATTTACCCTTAATTAATATCTCTCTTTTTTTTTTAAATTATTTGATATCAAGTTTGAACCGATTAAAATTTATAAGAGGATAAAACTCTATCAATGCATATTTTTTCCATTCATTTTATGGTTTTATTTTTTTTAATTTCCAATTTTCTTGCAATATTTTTTCCATTTGTTGATTTAAAATGGAAGATCAAGATTTGCTTCATACCTCATTTCTCTCTTAATTTCTTCCAATTCAGAATTGCATAAACTAATTTCATTTTGAAGCTCCTGTAATTTTCAAAATTAATTGATGAATTTACTCCAAATATATAAGAAATTTGCTAATTAACAATTTAATCATATTATATATATGTGTGTATACCTCCATTTCAGTTGCTGGGTTTCTTCTTCTGCCACCATCAATCATGATAAAAGAAAGTAAATTCTTAATTATATATAGTAAAATTATGCACTAAACCAGTTAATTAGTTATTATCGATATATAAACATGTATCCAAAAAGATATTTGGAAGAAGAGAACAAACCCAGCTATGATAAATTGATGGTACAGTTGTGTTTCGAGACTCATTTTATTAATAATCCTCTGAATCAACTGCAAATAATTATCTATGTCATTCATATATAAATATAGTTAATTAACTTAATAGACGATTAAATGATTGAATTAGTGAGTAATTACCTCTTTATCTTGCAGCCTTTAATTGCAACATGATGTTGAAGACAAGTAGAAAATCAAGATCAATGGCATCAAAGTCATCATCAGCATTTTTCATAAACCCAAGAAATGTGACCACACGTCTTGCAAATTAAAATTATGTTTGGTTGTTCTTTAATGTTGATTTATACTAAATTTCTTAACTTGAAATGTTTTCTAATAATGTATGAGTATAGAAATTCAGAAAAATAATTACACAAATTTTAAATTATATTTAATTAGTCAAAAACTCACATAAATATGCAGTTGTAAAATTATATTAAATTATAATTTTATAAATTTAATAATATTTTAATTTTTAATTTTTATGTTTAAAATAAAATATAATTTTAAAATTTCTTGTAATAGATTTTGTTAGACATATTATTAAATTAAAATATTATAAATTATGAAATAAAAATATAAAATAAATTTGTAAAATAATAAAATAGTCATTATTATGTATAATTTTTTAATATTATATAATTAGTAGTTTATGATTGTGAAAATCCAAATTATTTCTAAAATATATAATTTAGATTATTTTATTTAGTGAATTAATTATAAAAATTAAAATTTTTAAGTGAAATTATATATTTTTTAAAATTAATAACATTTAAGACACAAAAAAATTAAATAAATAATATATATATATATATATATATAATAGAAAATTGCATGATTTAGGAATTAAAAATAAAAAAGTAAGATGATCTAAATCTCTAATAAAATTCATAAAGATAATAACAAATACAAACTATTAGATTTTCAAACATTTGTTTGGAAAAAATTCATTTTTTATTTTAAAATATAGAAAGATATTAAAAAAAAAAGGACAAAAAAATAAACGAAATTTTATTTTAATTAATGAGTATAACCTTAACAATTCTCTTACTCTCAAATTAATAATGTTAGACATTAATTAATCAATAATAATAAAATATAATGATTAAAAATATAATTAAAAGGAATTAAATACATTCATAAAATTGATTTCAATTCATTATAATTGAACTAACAAATTTACTTAAATAATAAAGATTTATAAAAATACTTTATATATATATATATATATATATATATGATTATTCGTTATTATCAGTTTATACTAAATTTAACTATTTAAGTACGAATTCCAAGACTTTGGATGGCATAATTAAACGTTTTATAAATTTGACTATATAAGAATGAATTCCATTACTAGTTGTATAAATCGACATTTAATTATTTATTATTATTGACTTATATTTAATATAATTACTTAGGATTTATTTTTGTACGAGATGATTTTCAATAATATATAACTATATAAATTTAGGAAAATAATTACACATTTTATAAATAATATTTAATTATTTATAATTTTCAATTTATATTAAATTTGATTATTTAAAAATGATTTCCAAAAATATATAAGATATGATGACACGTGTAAATTAATATTTAATTATTTATTATTATTGACTTACATTTAATATAATCACTTGAAAGTTATTTCTATATGAGATGATTTTCAATAATATATAACTATACAAAATTTAGAAAAATAATTACATATTTTGCAAATTTTAGTTAATTATTTATTATTTTCGATTTATAATAAATTTCACTATTTAAGAATGATTTTAAAAAATATATGAGACATGATGACACATTATATAAATTGACATTTAGTTATTCAATATTATTGACTTATATTCAATATAATCACTCGAGAATTATTTCTATATAAGATGATTTTTAATAATATATAATTATATAAATTCAGAAAAATAATAAAATGTTTTATAAATTATATTTAATTACTTGTATTTTTTATTTATACTAAATTTAACTATTTAAGAATGATTTTCGAGAATATATAAGACATGTCATACATGGTATAAATCGATTGTTGATTATTATTAACTTAAATTAAATATAACCACCTTAAAATGATTGATTAATTTTTTTAGATAGATTTTACAAGTGATTAAAAAATAAAATTATTTATATGTATATACAAAATACATTCAGACTTCAAACTTCATCAATGTAAAATTCCTTTCCCAATACTTGAAAAAGAAAATTCTTCTTAATCAACATAGCATTATTCTTAATGTTCTATTAAATTTTATATAGTACTCCATATATTAATATATATTTGTAATTAAGTAATTAATTCCTATTTCTATCTGTATTATGATCTTGAGCTAAGGAAAATTATATAATTAAATTATTTTATTTAAATTAAATCTGAAGTAATCGAATCAAAATTTAAAATTTTCATACCGTCCTCGTTGTTCCTCAGGAAGATCAATAAAATGTTGAACAATTTCTTCCAGTCTATAATTAAAACAAAACAAAAAATCAAATTAGATTTTTCTTCAAAAAAATTCAAATTTTTTCTTTAATTTTTTTTTTCTTTTAAAAATGATAATTGTTTTAAAATCAATATACAATGACATGAAAAAAAAAATAGATTTAAAAAGCTAGAGAGTAAAATTAAATAGCTAAAAATTATAATAAAGCCTTATTAATTAACTAATTAATTAAACATAAACATATACCTGTTCTTTCCTTCAAAGAGAAAGAGTTTGCCAGCAGGAGAAAAAATGAGAAGAGCAAGCTCAATATCACATAAAGTAGAAAGTTCATAAGCTTTCTTTATAAGCCCACATTTTCTTTTGGCAAAAGTGATATGCCTATAAGTTGCATTCTCTATTTTCTTAAGTTGTGTTTTTGTTCTTCCCATTTTTTTTTTTATCCTCTTTCATGAACAAAGTTGCTCTTTATATATACTCTTTTTTTTTTTTTTTTTTTGGTCCACACTATGTATACCAAATTATTCATATATAATATTATATACAAATTATTTATTCTTTTCTAACCCTTTTTCTCTCTCTCCTTCTTTAAAGCTATGCAAAAAAACAGATTCCACCAACAGCTGTTGGTTAGAAAAAATTAAAGTTAGGAGAATTTTATTTTTTATATGGAATTAAATCAATTCAAATTTAGATTAATCGGAGCCATGATTATTAAATATTCGATGATTTTATGAAAAAATAAAATCTCAATTTCTCCAATTTCACATCAACCATTAAATTTCAATTAATTTTGTGAATCTGCATAAATAGATTCTTCAATAAAAAGTACTTTAAAATATAATTAAATAATTTATTTCTCATAATTTAATAATTTACTAGTAAAATGAAAAGCATTCTCCTATCTAAACAAATAAATGCAAATCTGTGATATAGCTTACAAGTGGAGTGTGTGGTTAGAGATGAGGATAAATATTTAACATTTATTTATTGATTTATTTTGAATTTCACAAGTAAAATCCAAATTAAATTAAAAACCAAAAATTGTAACTGCAAAAATTTTCAAGTTAATACAAATTAAAAGTCAATTAATATAATTAATGAAGAAATCAGTTTGCTAATTAATGATTAGGATAGTTTTTGGATTATCTTTGTAAATTTAGAGGCAGTATTTGTTGTGGGTCTGGCTGGTTGCCCACAGTATAAGAAGGGGAATTATGTCTGAATTGAAGAGTATTCCCATTTGTTAATTTTGTAAATCTAATGCTCAGAATATGAGTTGACCTCTCCTCATTCAAATTTGAACTCTTTAGACAATCCCAAATTAATGAGAAGAATGACAAAAACATGTACAATTTTTTAAGCCCACCGAAAAAATAAAAAAAGCTAAGTATGATTGCTTTTTACCAATTTTTTCAAAATCAAATCGGTTAAGAATAAGAGAGTCAAAAATTTAATTAAGATCGAATCGATTAAACTGAAAAAAATTGGTATATATATAATTTGTTATTTATTATATATATGATGAAAATAAATATAATTTGATATTTATTATTTTTATTCAAAAATTAAAAAAAAAAAATTCTGACCTGCTCGAATAAAAAAATCGGCCATATTCGACTGATTCACCGGTTCACCGGCCGATTTACCAATTTTTGAGAATGGATTTTTAGAGCTGACCAGACTATTTTTAATTCGATTTTTAATTTTTTCGGTTCAACTGTTTTATTCGATTCAGTTTTAACAACTATGCTTTTTGCTTACTTCTTTTATTTTTTTTTATTGATTAATTTAAAAAAAAAATCACATAGACTATTTTTATTGAAGTAATTATGTTAATAGTTAATGTTTTTAAAAAAAAAAAATTAAGACACTATATTTATTTTTTACGAATCGATCATTTAAAAGAGAACACAAATTTAAAATCTTCTCCAAAAAAAAATTCAATTTTTTATTATCCAAATTAGAATTTGGATGGTTTTGTTGATTAAACTTTGATAACTTTTGAATTGAGATTTGTATAATTGGGACCATACATTAGGGTTAGGATAAATTTTTTCATTTTTATACATAATATGTTACGAATAACAATAAATTAAGTAAAATACTACGCAATATTTATAATTTAATTATTAATTAGATAATCAGATATATATCGTATTGTAAGACATAATTTAATAATAAATATATATATAATTTAAATAATAAATTTATATTTAATTTTTTATCATATTAAAAAAAATAATCGAACATATTTCTTCTAATATATAAGATCAATGATTTGAACTCTCTTTTTTTTAAAGTAATAATTTTTTTGTACACTCATATATATATATATTGATCTTTTAAAATTTTATAATAAACACTCATTATTTTAGCTAATATAAATATATCAATACTCTCATTATTCTCGCATGTAATTTTTATATAGAAAATGGGGTAACTAACATAACTGAATCAAATTCAAAAAAAAAAATTCTATATACCAAAAAAATATTTTTGCAATTTTCATACTTTTTCATTAGAAATTAAAATGAAGTGTGATAAAAAAAAAAATAAAAAAAAAAAAAAGAAGAAGAAGAAGAGAGAAGAAGAATTTAGATGGGTACAAACATTTCTTTTCATTTTTTCTAATCTTTTTTATTAAATAATAAATGATATACCTTGCAAATTAACAATTTTTTAATTTATATACCTTATTTAAATTATAAAATATTTTTTTCAAAAATAAATAAATAAACACGAGCAGTATGGATTCATCCCCCGATAATTTATTTCGCTCTATTGAATACCTATTTCACCTCATCTCTAATTGCGGATTAATTTTAAATTTTAAATTATAATTGGATTCAAGTAAGATATAATTAGAATTAAAACGACTCGATTATATATTATATATATTTTTTTTAATTATTTAAATATTATATATATATACATATAATAAAATAAAATAAAAACAGATATATCCACCCTATAATATGTTAGTGGAGCGAGGGCAAATAATATAAAATTCATCCTATGTCTGTCCCTTTGCCATCCCTAGCGACCTCTGCCGTTTTGGTAATAACGAAGATATGCCGAAGCCCAAATTGAAGCCCATAGAAACATCGGCCTACAACTAAGAGTGCTGTAAGCATTATTTAAGCTCATTAGAATATGGCCGAGATTTTGGTCCAAGCTTGCAATCCAAAAAACAATAAAATATACTTCCCACAAGGAGAAGAAATTCAAATTTTTGCAAATTTGCCACATTTTACTATTTTATTTAAATACAATTTTTAATATAATCAATAAATTATATTTCATTATTTTAAAAACAGATTTGCAATAGAATTCTTCATATTTCATCTTTTATTTTCAAAGGTGAACCAAATGTACTCTTACATGTGTCTAATCATTTCATTATAAAAAGTCCAATTCCATCAAATCCTTGTCCATGCCCGAATCCATTCAAAATATATATTTCTAATCCGGCCCAACTCAACCCACAATTCTAATAAATTTTTCCTTAAATAAAAAAAATGGAAATTAAAAAAAATTGACATATTAAATAAGTATTTTAAAATATAAATATATTTTAACATATTTTAGTGGTCAATTGGTTAAATTAGATTTGGAATCTAAAAATTATGAATTTTCATAATATTATTTTTTCTTAATTTATAAATATATATTGCAAAAAATAAATTCTAAATCCGATCTAAAAATAATTAGACTTTTTCGAATTCAAATCAAAATGAACTTGATAAGTGGGTCCGTCTTTTAATTATACGGACTAAGAAAATTCTTAAATTCATGACAAGTCTAATCAATAATAATCATTCTACATTACTCTTATCATTATATTGTAGTCAAATAAATCCTCTAATGAATAAAATGAAGGAAATTAGACTATGAAAAGTGCTGTAATTATTTTTCAAGAAAATATTTGTCACAGATTTAAGTTAAAATAATTATAAATTATTTATCATAAAGTTTTTAGAAGTGTAATGTTAGAGGTTGCAGTTTTAACTCTTAGTCTTAGGTTTTTTTTTTTTTTTTTTTTTCTCATATTGAATTTAAAAAATTGTTTTCTATCCATATTATATTGAGTTTGAGTTTGAGTTATAATGTTGTTATAATTGTCATTGTATTTGATATTCATTGAATTCACACTCTATATCTCTTATATATTATGAGAGTGTTTGGATATCTAATTATAAAACTTAATTATCGTTTAAAAATACACGCGTTAATAATTAAATATTTAGATAAATATTAATTATTAATTTATTTTCTTCAAATTGGCAACATCTAATAACATGTAAGAGTTGTAATTGCGATTAGAGATTTTACTAACTGGAAAAAATATTTTTATCTCAAATTGATAATTGTCAATTATCCATTCAAATACCTCTATCAATTAGATATTCAACTACTAAACTATTAACATAAATAAAATTTTGAAAGTTGTGGTAAATGAATTAAAAGACTCTCAAGTATTTAATGCAGCTTGATGAATTGGAGAAATATCACCCATCAAATTAAAGAGCCATTGCCCCTTATTGAATTAAGTAATGAGAAAAGGAGAGGCTGTGGTCCTAAAGTCTTCTATTCTTTCAAGGGGATCGAATACTCTTTGATACGGTAGAAAAATACTGAAGAATCCTGAAAAGTATTATTCCTAATCCCTCAACTAATAGGGCTTACCTTCCGAGATCACGGTGATATTTGGTTTATTGACTAAATATTTTTAATTATTTATTATTAATATATGTATCGTTAATTAAAAAAATTATATTATTTAATTAATTAATAAAAAAATTTTAATTATTACGAAAAAAATTTTGATCGATAAATTTTATAAATAATTATAAATTATTTATAATAATTTATGATTTGATAATTATATTTTTATATTAATTGCATATTTAATAACCGCTATACTAAACACTTCCGAGGATATTATGACAATGGTAACTTAATAAGCAAAGCAAAGAGTTGAATATTATGAAAGCCACACCACCAACTTCCAAAATTACAAATATCGTTTGCTCAAATCATGAAATCAAGGATAGTAGCTTCAACGTCAATGAAACCATTGCTTTTCTTTTTTTAATTATTATGTCATAGCTGGGATGAAGTCATGTATAAGTCTCGGCTATTTTAGTTAAAAAAATCATTAATTTATAGATAAATTTTCATTCCATTTTTCTAAATTAAATTTTTTATATAAAATTATTATCAATTCATTCAAAATTAATTTTTTTATTTTATCTTTGCGTTATAAAATTTTAAATTAGAGAAATATGGCCAAGTTTTAAACTCATATAATTCATTGTATTTTAGGATAAATAATACTCTTCTCTAAATAAATAAATAATACTAGAGTATATAGTACTTGTTTGTTTTAACTATGAAGAGTAAGTTGTTAATGATAAAATGTGTTTGATAAAGAAAATATAAAAATGAATCGTTGAATTTTTAATTACTAATTTTTAAACTTTTTAATTAAAAGTTAGTTTTTACTAAAATTTTAAATTGAAAAGTTAACTTTTATATCACATATTTTTTTCATCATTTTAATTATTTTTTTGTCTATTTATAAAGTCAAATAAACTGAAATAATATTATAAATTATACAATAAAAATTTCTTGTAGAACTCTTACCAAATTAATCAAAACTCATACAAAAAAGGATATTTAAATCTAAAATTTTCTATTATTTGCACCCTTAAAAATTTGAGAAAATCAATTAGATTACACTAATTGACTCATTTTAATTGTTATAATTCATGTTTAATTATAAATTCATGATAATGAAAATAATATAATCATCTATGTTAAAAAATTAATAAATTTTTTTAACAGTGAAAAAGGAAATTTGATTTATTTTCATTCTTAAAATAATATTTTTTATAATTAATCACATTTTTATTATTAGCAGTGACTGAGAAATATTTAGATCATGCATACCTAATAAAAAAAAAATCTCAATAATTTATATAAAAAATTTTACTTAATTCATTCAAAATTTATTTTATAATTTCGATTCATCCGAGATTATTTTCTAAAATTTTTTATAACTACATGTAAAATTTTAATTTTTAACTCATTCAAAATTAATTTTTTAGCTTTATCTTTGATTATTAGGCTATAGTTTGACTCATCATATATATTAAAATTTTTGTTAGAGTTTCTTATATATTATCTTTATATGATTTGGATATATTTTTTATAGCACTGAGGATAATAGTTATTATAAAATATTAATTAATTAATTTTATAAAATTAACCTTTGCATATCTAATATTAGACAACTAATAAAAAAAGACAATACGTTTAAAAGGCTAAGTGTCTAGTTTTTGTCCCTCCTAGAGCGCATGTAGTCCCCATAATAATCACACACAAAATCAATAAAATATTCTTATGTTAAAAGTTCAAATTTTCTTATAACTTTTATTTTAATTGGTACAATTAAATCATAACTTTCTTTTTTTCAATAAAACATTGATGATATTGTCATTTAGATGAATGGTTGGATTTTGAGTTTATAATTATTAGTCAAAACTTTAAAATTTTTATAAACTGTAAAATTTAAATAATTTTTATTAATAAAAAAATAACTATATTAACTGAATAATTAACTCAACTAAATAGCAGTCAAATAAATTCGGTAACCAAATTACAAATACACGATATTCTAACAAAAAAAAAAAAAATGTCACCGAGGGCACACAGTGACCCGTGCGCTCATCATAAGTAAACAGCGACAAAAACGTCAGCTTGCCACACACATGGCTACATAGAAGGTGACCTTCCTCGTGCTTTCGTCCTTGGCTTGTTCCGGTAACTCCCTCCCATACGACCGCTGATACAACGTCGTTTTTGCCACCTCGGATCTTCCGAGAAAGTTCATTTCATGGCAAATAATTTTATTTCTGTTGGGTGAGGGCCACTGACGAGAGCCAGTCATTAACGGAGATTTCTCCAATTTAGGACGATCTATGACTATGAGGTTCTATTGTCTTTTGCTAGAGATGCTCAGCCTACTAGGTTAATGAACTGGCCATTGATTTGATTCCAACAGAAATTATAATTAAAATAAAAAATAATAAAAATCACGTGATTAGTTTGTTCTAAGTAAAAATCATAATATTAATTATTAATATTAAAAAAAATATTTTTGTAAGATATTATACTTATTTTTAATAAATTATATGCTTAATTATATAAAAAATTTAAATTTGATCTTAAAAAAAATTATTATTTTACTATTTAAATTAGATTTTGGGTGCTTAAATTAAAAATTTGTTCTCTCTTAATTCCCAAAACAAGACTAATACTAATTAGGCAAATTACTTCTTACCAAATAGATATCTTTAGAACAGTTTTTACACTTGATTGAAAAAAAATTAATTCTTTATAAGTTTTTTTTAGTTTTAATCACAATGTTAATTTTATTTATTCTATCAAATAAAAAAAATAAATTTAACGTTAAGAATATAGATGAAATTAAAAAACATTGTTTATTGACAAGGAGGAAGTATGAAAGGGATAAATTTAAAATACTCTTTACAAATTAGAGTTTGGATTGTAAATATACTTTACATCATTTGGATATATATGCAAATTTCCAGATTATTTATTAGACGAGACTCGTAATAACTTGATTTTTATTGAAAATAAAATTATAAACTAATGTTTTGCTTTGGCAAATCATAGTAACCTCATCATATAAAATTCATAATTCAAGGAAAATAAAAAGAAGTATAATATATTTTATTAAAGAATTAATGACGATAAAAAAATTAAATTTTATCAATTTTTAATTTTTATTAATTAAATGATACAATATTATTATATAACAAATTGTTTCTTTTTTTTTTTTAACATAAAATTATCAACTATGGAGTTCATTTATTATATTTCTAATATCCAAAAATATTGATTTAATATTATTTTATAATATTTTTATTGATTCAATTTCTGTATTTTTCACTCATATATAAATATTATAACTAGATTAATTAATCATTAGAATTATTGTTTTAATATAATTCATTTTATGATAAATTTAGCTTTTTAATTATTATATTAATATTAACCTTTAATATTTTTCTTAAAAATAGATAATTTATTACATGATAATATTGTATAATTTTAAATAATTTAATCATTTAATTGATAAAAATTAAAATTAATAATAAAATTAAAAAAATAACAAAATTTAGATTTTTATTTTTTATTAATTTTTTATTAGGCCATCTCTAACCCACAACACTAAAATATAGTCAACTTTATATCATTTTATAATTTATATCATATCATACAGTAATTTTATCTCCAATAATAATTTCATTTTTAACTCTATTTTTTATAAAAAAAAATATTAATTTTATATTTTTTTATTTATTTTATACAATTTATTATAATTTATTATTATTTTATAATATTTCACTAATTATTCATAAATAAACTGAAAACAAATGATAAAACTTTATCTTTATTAATTAAATCAGCAAAAATATTTAAAAATTTAAATTTGACTTAATTTTAATTGGATTAAACTCAATTTTGCTCAATGAATCAAATTAATTTAAATGGTTAAAAAGTCTGATAAAATATTAAATTTATATAATTTTAAATATATTTAATATTATATATCATTATTTTCTAATTTAAGCTTAAAATTTATCTCATTTGAATATATTCGAGTTGTATGATTTATTTAATTTTTTATAATAATTAATTTAAATTTAAATATTTAAAGTCAAAATTAAATTTTAAAATGAAGTATCAAATTTTTTAATGCGTTGGCCAAATTTTTGAAAAGAAACCAAGGCAAAAATTTCCACGTGGCAGTTTCTCATTCGATGTTTGAAAAGAACAGGGAAAAAAAATAAAAAGAAAAGAGGCGACAGGAAAAGAAGAGTAGAAGAAGACAGGTAGTTTTCTGTCACTGTCGAAGCATTTTTTTTTTCTCTTTATCTTCTCTTAAACTATAAGAATGGAAGATCAATTTTGATCAAAGAAATCAGTAGAAATACAGAAACCAAACCAGATCCAATACTCCTTCCAAAGGCAATTAATAATCCATCTGTCTCTGTCAAATATACTCTAAAGTCAAACCTCAAAGAACCAATAATCTGAAATCATGATACCGCAAGATCAGCACCACCAGCAACCATTATTGCTCAATCGAGAGGAAGAACTAGAAGAAGAAGATAAAGAAACCGCTTATGATCCCGACGAGAAAGTTCATATCGTCGGATTTGATTCAGACGCCAATGACGATACCCCGCCGCCATTTTCATGGAGAAAGCTTTGGCTCTTTACTGGTCCTGGATTCTTAATGTCCATCGCGTTTCTCGATCCAGGGAATTTGGAGGGCGATCTTCAGGCTGGAGCAATTGCTGGGTATTCGTTACTTTGGCTTCTCTTATGGGCCACCGCTATGGGTCTTCTTGTTCAGCTTCTGGCGGTGCGGCTTGGCGTGGCTACTGGGAGACATTTGGCTGAACATTGTAGAGAGGAGTATCCTGGTTGGGCTCGAATGGTGTTATGGATTATGGCTGAGTTGGCTTTGATTGGGGCTGATATACAGGAGGTTATTGGGAGTGCTATTGCTATCAGGATTTTGAGTAATGGGATTTTGCCTTTGTGGTCTGGTGTCATTATCACTGCTTGTGATTGGTAATTTTTGAATTCCCAACCTTTTCTTACCCTGTTGTGAATAGTTTGGTTTTGAACATTTTGTGTTGAATTTCATGCGTTTTTGGATTTTAAATTTTGATATACCTTTTTGGGATTCTCCCATTTCATGTTTTTTCCTGGTTTTTTGAAATTCATGGTCTTTCGGTGCTGATTTTAACCGATTTTTGGAAATTTACTGTTTATTTCTTGGGTTATTTAAAAAAAAATTATGAATTTTATGAAAATTATAATTTTTACATGAATTTTTAATTTTAATAAATTCAATCATATTCTTTTAATTTTTGATAAATTTTGTATTGATGACGCTACCAGATCCGTCATCGCCACCATTGCCCGGGCTTTGCTTGTTGTCCCTTTTGCTTTAAGTGAGCTTTGTTCCTTTGCTTGCTTCCGATATTTTTAATTTTAATTTTAATTTATTTTTTAAATCGCTTCGTTTTCAATTTGTTGTTTTTCTTTATATATATATATATATATTTTAAAATTTTTAGTCATATTTTGATAAATCAAAATAATAATAAAATTTTATGTTGCTAAATCTTACGTGGTTATTTTTTTTATTATTATTACACCATATCAAAATCTAACTGAAAATTAAAAAAAATAATGAAAAATAAAAATATGGAAAATCAAAAGTAAGGAAAAAAATTATGGTTGTTTAAATTAGACTGGATCAGCCGATTGAATTGAAAAAAATGAAAATCTAATTAAAGATCAGTTTTGTCAATTTTTAAAAATAAATTAAAAAATTAGTGAATTGATTGAATCAAATAGATTTTTTAATGGAGTGGATTAAATTTTTTTATTTATTTTTGATAAAAAATAAAAAATATTAAATTATATTTATTTTTATTATATATATATAATAAATATGAAATTATATATATATATATATATATATTTTTTTTTTAATTTAATTGATTTAATTTTAATTAAATTTTTAATTTTTTTAATTTTTATTAATTTTTTAATCGATTGAATTTCGAATACATTAAAAAAAAACTCACCTGAAATGACGCAAACAACCGACAAGGCTCAAATAATGACAGCCATGACGGGTCTGATGGTGTCAGTGACAGCGCAAATTGCAATATCATATTGGGCGTTCAAAATTTGGCCTGAAAATTAAAAAATAATAGAAAAATAAAAAATCAAATTGAAAAACGCAGCAGTTAAAAAAAAAAAAAAGGGAAAAATCAAAAGGAAGCAAAGGAAGCTCATTGGGAATGAAGCATACAAAAGGCAAGACTCGAGCGCGGGCGGTGATAACCGGACTGAGGGGCGCTGTGCATTTTCATAAAATAGTCTCTTCTGTGATATATTTTAGAGGTTTAAATTTTTTTTTTATAAATTATAATTTAATAATATTTAATTTAATAAATTTAATAATATTTTTTATATTAAATAAAAATTAAATAGATAATAAAAAATAAATTATAAATATGATAAATTTTGATCTTTAGATTTAATATATAAAATTTATAATATATTTTTTATTATTTATTTGATTTTTATTTAATAAAAAAAATATATTATTAAATTTATTATTTTAAATATTATTAAATTATAATTTTTAAAAAATTTTACAAAAATTTTTAAATTTTTAAAATATCCACATGACTTATGACCGGTGTGGTGACACTGATAACAATGTCAAATTAGGTACAAAAAATTAGGCATGAAATTTTATCGGTGTAAAATTTATTAAAAATTAAAAATTTATAAAATAAAATTTTATTTTTTATAAATATATATATTTTTTAAAATTTTAATCATATTTAAATGTAATAAAAATATTAATAAAAATTATGATGTAAGATTCAGAGAAAAAAATTTAGCCTGAAGCTTGAGCCGTGCTAAATTTTCTTGAAGAAAAAAAGAAAGAACATGATCTAATTTTTTAAAATTGCAATTTTTGTGAATGTTTATGAATTGTTTTATAACCCAATTTCTTTGAATAATTATTTTGGGTTTTTAGATTTTTATATTCAAGAAATCGATCGGTTTTTTTTACTTTAAAAGTTGAAGACAAAAATTCGACATCAAGCATGTCCCTGATTTTTCATTCATTAGTGCTTGGAGGCTACAGTAGCTTTAATTAGGTAAGTTATTAATAAATTTATTATAAAATTAATCAATTCTGGTTGTAGCTCGATCTTGGGTATTCTAATCTGATACACCAAATATGAAAATTTTGTTGTTTACCAGGAAACTGGCGGTAATATAAGAAGACAATTTGGGGAGAGAAGGGAACAAAAAAAAAAAAAAAAAAAAGGAAAACTTTCTATGGCCAATGGCTATAATAGGCAAAGTAAATTGAGGATTTTTGTTTCCCTTTCAAATGATTGGAACTCGGTATTCTCAATTCATATACTGTCTTCTTTTCCTCATTTTCTAATCAACTAAATGGATATTTTCTATACATTTTTTTTGGTTTATGTTACTTTTATTCTACACAAATTCAGTTCATTAGTTCATTATGTTGAAGCAGTTGGGTCCTTGTCTTTAATGCACAGTTTCATCTTCCTATTTCTCGAGAACTATGGTGTGAGGAAATTGGAAGCAGTTTTTGCTGTTCTAATTGCAACAATGGCACTTTCATTTGCGTGGATGTTTGGTGATGCAAAACCCAATGGCATGGAGCTTCTCATGGGTGAGTAATATTTCACCTAGAAATTTCAATGGAAACCTATGAGTGTTGTGTTTTTATCAGCTATTCTGCTGCATTGCATCTAATACATGACCAAATTAATTCTGTACTGCAGGCATCTTAGTTCCAAAGCTTAGCTCCAAAACAATACAACAGGCTGTTGGAATTGTGGGTTGCATTATCATGCCTCACAATATATTCTTGCATTCTGCTCTTGTACAATCAAGGGAAGTTGACCACAGCAAGAAAGGCCGTGTTAAAGAAGCTCTCAGATACTACTCCATAGAATCTACTGTTGCACTTATAATTTCATTCATTATCAATTTATTTGTGACAACTGTGTTTGCTAAAGGTTTCTATGGTACAGAACTGGCAAACAGTATTGGCCTTGTGAATGCAGGGCAATACCTTCAAGAGAAATATGGGGATGGATTTTTCCCAATTTTGTACATATGGGGTATTGGGTTATTAGCAGCTGGTCAGAGTAGTACTATTACCGGCACTTATGCAGGACAGTTTATCATGGGAGGTTTCCTGAACTTGAGATTGAAAAAATGGCTCAGGGCATT
>CANXYC010152603.1:0-43915 GCA_948193065.1 Aleurites moluccanus | reverse complement strand
GGTGAATCCTAGTCATCCAACCATCCATTCTTCTTACTTTAATCCTATTGGCTAATCCAAAGTCAACTTAGATAGGTTACACATACTTTTGATACACCAAATCACAAACCAAAGGCAATAATCCCATACATTGAGCTTAGGTGAGCAACTTTGCAACCTACTCATCTAACCATCCAATTTAAAGTCATTTGATCCAACGGTCAGATATAATCAAGCCTAAACTAATACCATAAGGTTGCACACACTTGATAACTCCATATTATAAAGGAAATGACCAAATTACCCTTAGTGCAACCGAAACACCGAAATCGCGCTACGAGCCGATAACAATTTTTCGACAGGAATTATTTCTTAAACTACTGCTCAAATAAATAAAATAAGGCCATTTCAAGTCTTTAAATTATTTTCTCCTTTTAAATATGATATTAAATCCATAAAATTTCGACGGGCGAAAAATGACCATTTTGCCCTTAGTTCACCAAAAACTCAAAATTTCCCGATTAAGTCCTAACAGCCTCTAAACCACTTCTATGCCTAAAATTAATTCAAATAACATGCATAGCTACTTATTTCATGCATAAACATACATCATTAACAATACAAAAAGAAAGAAAAAATTTCCCCCTCTATAGCCCCTCTAATGGTTTGGGTTAGCTTCTAGCTGAGGTGTTACAGTCTTATACTCCTCCCACTCAAAGAGAGTTGGAGAAATATGTTCAAAATCAAAGAGAAATGAACCACTTATAATAAAGAAAGTCGAGTATTGGGAGAGAAATGAGAGCCAACTAAGAAAAATTCGACTTAGCTATTCTGGTATAACTCAAGGAGAGTCGGTGTGTCTTAAGAAGGAAATTGAGCCTTTTATTTATAGGTAAACATCTAAGAAAAATCAAAACTGAAAATCAATATGGGATTCATGCTTTGGGTTTGGTGGAACCTATGCTAAAGCTTGGTGGCAACAGGAGGCTTCACTGGCGATAAGAGGTGGCCTGGGTTTGGCACTGCCAAAAGCTGCTTATGCCACTAGCGGCACTGCTAGCTAGGCTTGGCACTACTGCTAATGCCTAGGCTAGCTGCCACTAGGTTTGTTTTGATGGTTATCCAGTCTGATTCACATGATTCATAGTGGTTTAACCTCCGATTGAAGCCAATCAACTTGGCACGATTCGATTTATCTGTATTCATAGTCTACTTTGATCTTCAGTTGATTGCTAATTAGTTTGGCATGACCCAAGTCTGCTTGGGATACAAAATCACGTGTTTTCAACCTCTAATCTCTTTTCATCCAATAAGACCAATCCAGAATATTTGTTTTAAATCCTTTTGTGCTCGGGAATATCTACCTCTAGCACTACTCTCAAATATTGCATCTCAATCTCAATAGGCATAATAACTTCCATACCATATACCAAGGAATAAGGAGTTATGCCAGTTCTAGCAGTCATCCTATATCCCTATAAAGTAAACGATAATTTTTCAGCCTAATCCTTATAGGTACTAATCATCTTTCTAATCATCTTTTTCATATTCTTATTAGCAGCTTCAACCGCTTTATTGGCTCGAGGCCTATAAGGAGTAGACTTATGATGTTTTACCTCGTAACTTTTAAGCAAACTTATGACTTTTCCTTAAAGCTAAACTCCAATGTCAGTTATTATGTGATTGGAAACTTTGTATCTAGCAATCATATTCTTTTTTGCAAACCTTGCCATTTGTTTTGTCCCCAATTTTTTGTAGGATTCTGCTTCTACTATTTTAAAACATAATCCATGGCTACCACAATAAATTCATGACCATTCGTGGATGAAGGTATAATTTTACTAATAATATCTACACTCCAAGCAGCAAAAGGCCTAGTGACAACAACCTTTGTAACTCAGATGGTGGCAAATGCTTCAAATCCCCATGGATTTGGCAAGCATGGCAAGAATGCACCAAACTTACACAATCCTTTTCCATAGTCAACTAAATATATCCTTGTCTAAAGATCTTTTTAGCTAACTCTCTTCCATTCATGTGCAATCCGGACACCCCAGCATATACCTCTTTCATCAGATGCTTAGCTTCCTCACCATATATACAACTCAATAGTATACCATTATGCATTCATTTATACAACTACCCAGCTATCAATGTGAATTATGGCCATCCTTCTTATGATGGCCCTTTCCTTTCTTTGAGCTCCTTTTAGAAACTCTCCCTTTTCTATATACCTTTGAATATCATGATACTATGGAAGTTCATCTCCTAAAATATTCATCACCCATAATGATTGGTAACAAGGTATGTTGTTTTTAACTAATATGATTGGCCGTATATAGGTGTGAACACTGATTTTTTTTACACCTCTCATACTTGTGCCAAGATGAACGACACTCACTGGAGCCTAAACCATTCACAGATGAACTCGAAAACATTAAAAAAGGGTTGGGGCCCATGCTGCCACCTCCAAAGGGAAGCACTGCCGCCCTCTTTAGGAGATGGTGCTGCCAAGCCTTGGGCAGTGCCGCCACTCCCCTTGGGTGGCACCACCCTCCCTTTAGGGTGGTAGCTGGTAGCATATGGTGCAGTGCCGCCTCTTTTAAGCCCCTGTGCTGCCCTCCCTCTTTGGCAGCGTCGCCACCCCCTCTAGTGGCAATCCTCCTTCTTTCCGACAGCAGCTCCGTACTTTACACCTTTTTCACCAAATCCCACATCAGGAAATGATGAAATGAGACCCCTCAAGCTTCTATTATAAATAGAAAGCCTCCTCCCACCTTCCAAACACACAAAAAATCATCTAATTTGAGTTTTTACTATTTGATTTCACTCTCTTCTCCCCCATATACCTATTCTTTCTTATTTCTTTAGCTCTCTTTGAGTTTAAAGAACTTTTTAGGGCGTGTGGAGCCTCAAAATTTATTTAACATAAAGTTACTATGTCCGTTTATTTTCTTTTCTTTTGAATTGTCAAGTAAAAGGCAATTCGACTATCTCCCCTTGCTTCGATCGATTCAAGGTGGAACTTCGATCCGGAAGAGTACTCCGTCCATCGCTTCCCCAAAGATCAAGTCAGAAGGTACCAACTCATAAACTCCTTCTTTTCTTATTTTAATAAAGCATCAAAATAAACAACTCATCTTCTACCTTTCTTTAGTTTAATAAAGAATCAAAATAAAGAACCAAAACATGATAAATTGGACATAAAATCAACCCTACTTCGCGAGAAGGAAGAACTGCGTGGGTGTAATACCCTAGAAAAGCTTACCATGTTTTTATGATTAAAGTTCTTAGTATGTGGATTGAAATTATCGAAATGACTAAAGATAATTTTAGAAACTCAGTTAAAGCGAAAACAAAAAACTTTTTCGAAAATTGTTGGTGTCGATATCGTTGCCACAAAAATAGCAGTATGAATTTCTATCGTCCGATCGACGAATATCGTTGTCGTCTGGTCGACGGATGAATTTCTGATTTTGACTAGAGGGTAAATGATTATGTATATGCATGTATAAATACAGTAAAAAGAAAGAGGTGAAAAACATTTACGAACACCGAAATAGTAAGCGATGGCAAAACCATAAATAATGAAACTTTAGGGGTACAGTGGAATTTGGACTGTCTCAGTTTCAGAACGGCTCTGAAACTATTTTTATTATAAATATTAATAAAAATAAGATGTTTAAATATTTACTTTGAAATCCAAATTTCGACGGAATCGTCAGAATAAATTACAGAAGGAAATGTGGCAAAAGCACAATTTAAGGAAAGTTTAAGGACCAAAGTGAAATTTGCCAAATGTGACTTACTATATAAGCCACACTTAGCAAATTTTTGGCCATTTCTTCTCTTCATTGTCTGAAATTTCTTCCTCCCATTTCCATTGGATTTTCTTCAATTTTGCTAAGTGAAATCCATGGAAACTTGAAATAAACTACATATTCTTTATCCTCCATCCATTTGCAACCTTAGAAATTAAGAAATTTTCAAGAACAATGGACTAGGGAATTTCGGCAAAAGCATCATTTTGAAGTAAATTATTGCTTTGTTTGATTTTATGGTTGATTTAGGGTTATTAGACATTAGTAAGATTGGGTAATGTATTTAATTGCATCAATTGATGCATATAGCATTTTCGCCCCATTTTCAAACCCTAAACCTAAGTTGTATGATTTGATTTTGTGAAATTGGATTAGTATGTATAAATTGAGTGTAGAATAAGTTAATTGATGAGTATTTTATGGTTGAATTGTTGTAGAAAACCATTTGGAGAAAAATTGCACATTTTGCCTACTTTGAGGAAAATTGAAGGAATTGGTGGCAAATCAATTTTGCTATCTTATTTGGAGTGCTAGGTGAGTCTTTTATGTATCAAATTACATGTCCAAAGTGTTAAAATGTTGATTAGAATTCATTCACAAAAAGGTCATTTGGGTCAAACCCTAAAATGGCAAATTGTCTTTGATTTTGCTTCATTTTGGCTTGTTTTTCCTAAGCCAATTTGATCCATTTAATGATGTTTATTGATGTGTATATAATGCATATGGAATTGCTTACAATCTATTATTATTATGTCCTAACTAGGAAGGGTTGTCAGTCCTACACATAAGACCTGATCTGTCTTATGTTTATTGATATGAGTTTGATTATGTGTTTCACACATATTCTATGAGTTTCATGGCTCTATATCTGTCTTATTTATCTTATCCATGTGATATACTCTCTATTGATGTGATTGTTGACTTTACAGTCATTTCTGTACTTGATTCTATATCCAGAGATTTTGAGCAGATTTATTCATTTATGTCATTTACCTATTGTTTATTGATATTCCATTACCTATTTTATTGGTCGATGCATATTAGATTCACCGAGTATCACATATACTCACCCTCTCACTGTTTCCCCTCTCCAGGTACAGAGTAGGAGGCAGATATCCCAGCATTTTGACTCTCTGTGGATTCTACAGCTTTTATATCAGTGTAATTATTTAACACTGTATTATTTTGTATGTTCATATCCTAGCTGCTCCATGGGTTATGTATGGTATAGTTAGCTTATGAACATGTACGTATGAATATTTTGGAGTATAAATATATAAGATTATGGTAATTACAGAAAGTGATGGAATGAATGACAGAGTAATAAAATGAATAGTACTTATGTGAGTATATGACTATAGATTGATATCTATAGTATGAGATTGTATAGATGTGATGATGGGTTCTACGGGTGTCGGTCGCCTCTGGCATCTCCCGCACCCTAGGACCGTCGCTGCCTACAAGATTGGGTCGTGACAGTGGGTTTTGATTCCCATTCAATGGAATACGCAGGCAAACTATATAAAAACTTCAAATCCAAAAATATTAAAAAAATCATCTTTTCCTTTTACTTTGTTTAGTCGATTTTTATTTTATTTATTGGATGTATTTTTCTTTATTTTAGTTTAGATCTTTGGGGAATGTATGATAAACTTAGAACCCATAAGGGCTAGAGTTGATATCCCCTATTTTGAGTTTTTGAATTGTAATAATTTACTTTATCGTTCTTTTATTACTTTATTTCTTTGTGTATTCATTTTATATGTCATTTTATTTATATATGTCATTCTTTAAATTTTTCATCAAAATATTTTAAATCAAGTTTAAAATTAGAAGCCAAGTTCAACTGAAAACCTAGTTCTTGAATCCTCTTTGGTTTCAAAAACTAGTGCACTTTTTTCCTTTGAGATAAAATTGGAGTCAAATTTGGTTTTTACCTTAAATTTTCCCAACAAAAATAACTTAAGGTGGTGACTTCAAGACTCAAAAATTATTTTCAAATAAAAGGTGCTAGGGTCGTCTCAATCCGTGAGAAATCGTCCCAAAATAAGTATTCCCAATTCCATTCAGTTGGACAGGACGCGGTGCTCGGGCGAGGCCTCATAATAGGAAGCTTTGAAGTGTCTTCCGTATAGAAATCAAATCGGCTAAAATGTCTATCATTTGATTTTTCATCCATTGATATATGTATGAGGCGTACAAAGGTGAAATGTTATAGGATCACTTTTCAAGTAATCATGATAAGATCATAATTTTTCTTCCTTAATTTCCCTTTCTTTTTCAAATTACTTAATAATTAACATGGAATCACCTAATACTGCTACTTCGTTTAACTCCAAGGCCACTAAGGCCTCACGTCCAAGCAGACAAGCCTCTTATACCATGTTGTTAGTGTCCTTAAATCATAATTTCTTTGCCATAAGGATTTTCTTACCATCTAGTATAATCAATATAACTTCTACACCAACTCCTTGCTTATTAACTACTCAATCAAAATATATTTTTCACCCTTGGGCTTCCACCATATCTATATTTTTATCAGGAAATTCTGCATCCCAAAGCTTTTCATCATCAACTGGCTGTTGAGCTAAAAATCTTCCATTACCCAACCTTTGACAATTTTCTTGGTAGCATACTCAATATCAAATTATGTTAACAAGTTCAACCATCTTGCTAATTTGCCTACTATAGACAAGTGCAGAATGCAAATACGTCATGGGGTCCATCTTTGACACCATATTACTTTATGTTATTTGAACTAATGCCTTAACTTCTATTAGTGTTTGTGTAGTATGCCCTAAAGCAATGCTACAATTATATGTATATATTTGTAACTATATCTCCAATTATGGTAATAAAATAGTATTCTTATGTATGATGATGTGTAATTTGTTATACTTTCATTTATTTAGAATACTAATTCATAAGATACTTGTTAGATAAGTTTTTCTCGTATTGGAGAATTGTGTGACATCTTTATCTAGTACAAGATCTTAAAATATGTTTGTGGTCATAGAGCTTCTCGCTTGGGCAGCATTAGTCCAGATAGACCATCACCTCTATTTGTCTTCCAGTTAGTTAGTAAGTAATGAAATGGAAGCAGTGAGTCGCAAACTACTTGTTTGTGGTAAACAAGACAAACATATGGATGTTTAGTCATAAGTTGATTAAATGGTCGAACAGTGATGTGGGATGAGATAGACATGGGATTTTACTATCTGTCAATCGACTATCATCCATATCACGATTGTGCATATAATCTTTTAACCCGAGGGGATGCGACTGTCTCATATGTAGCTGATTAGAGTTTGTTATTGCTTTCATGTCGAGTTATCCATGTACCGGCATGTGGGCATGTGGTAACTTTGGTTGGTTATATAGTGAGCTCGTGGTCATCTAGATATGAAATTTATTCCTCCGAGTAAACGGGGTAAAAGTCCTATGATGTCAGGTCCTTTTCAATATTAAATCTTTGGCCGAGATATTTTAAATTGATTAGAAAAGACGTTTTTTAATGAGTGTCTAATTTAATCGAGAAAAGACGTATTCATAGAATTTTGTCATTAGGATTTGACATTCTGCCATAATTATAGTCGAAACTGATACTTTGTAATAAAAGATTTCTAATGCATGTAATCATGATCCTAAAGATTCATTGGATGATAACTTTCGTTCGACATTCAACTCTAATTACGTAATCATAATATCTTATGTTAGGAATCACTTGTAATTTATGGGATCAATCGGTCAATTGAAGATTTTTTATCATTAGAGAAAAAGGTTTTCTCAAGACATTTTTAATAAAGTCATATCCAATTGCTAATTAGATATGAATCTAGAGAGTCACAAATAAAAAGATGTGATTTTAGTCTAATATTGTTTTGATTAATCAATAAATTAAAATAATTGGATAAAGCAGATTTCTAGCATGTTCTGATACTTAATCCAGAATATTAAATTTATCAATTTATCCTAATTTATATTTGTTATATAATTAATGAAAGGACTAAATTAAAAGATCTAAATGATATTTAATATGAAAATGTAAATAGTGATTTAGGTTTTAGGTTTGAGAAACTCCTAATCCAAAAATTTTTGTTTCGGGTTTTAAAATTCCTAAATAGATTTAGGATTACTAATTCTTAAATTGGTGTTTAGGGTTTTGGAAATCTCTAAATGTATTTTAGGGTTATTAATTCCTAAAGTGGAGATTTATTTATATTAAACTATGACACATGGCATGTTTAAATTCTTCCATTTCACTAATTATTTCTAAGTCATATGACACACGTCTTGCTTTAGTAAAATAAGTGTTATGGTACACTTGACATGTGTCTTGCTAATTCACCATGAGTTAGTGGAAAATTAGGTGTAAAACACATATTAACTTAAGAAAGATAAACAAATATATATGGGTATTTTGTGTAGGGTGACCGGCCAAGATAAGGCATTTTTGTGTGTGAATTTGTTTCATGTTCTCTAAGTTTCTTTTATTTCTTCTTCTCTGCCTTACTTTGGTTCTGTCTTTTGGAATTTAGAACTATATGTCTTTTGGAGTTAAGAACTATATAGACTTAAAGATAGAAGATTAAGAGATATTTAAAAGGTCTTGCACAAATATATTCATATATATTTTCTTCTTCAACTTAGCACATATATTTTTGTAGTATTTGGTTGTGTTTAAGATAAAGAGTAAATTCCAAATTTCATTATGGTTTTATATCAAACTTTTGAGGTTGGTGTTTGTACGTGCTAAGAACTTAAAGGGCTCAAGCAAAAGAGGAGTTTTCATTAAAGCATTAATGAAGTCCAAACTACGACTTCGATGGACGGACTATAGACGTCGTAGATCTAGGTTTAGAAGCAATACTGCAAACTAACAACAAAAGAGATGAAAAGCTACCGATCACTTTGCTCCAACAAACAATTGCATTTATCTTTGAATAAAAACTCAAGCAAAAAGAACTTGTATGAAAAAATGGTATAAAAGTAGAAAGGGATGGAACAACACCAAATAAATAGGTATTAAGCATAGAGTGGGAGTTGAATTGCTAAATAACAAGAAAATGATTATAAAAACAGAGTGAGAAACTAAAATCTGTGAATAATGATAGGTTTTAGAGGTGCAGGAACACCCTATTTTCTTCTTAGTTCCTGCTATATATACTACTTGCTTTTGCTTGATGGTTGTCAGGTACTAATTCTCTCTCCTTTAGTAGTTGCCAATCGAGGCCTTATTTTACTGAGGCAGGATCAATCATTCCAGTGGCATCTAATCCAAATTTTGGAATTGGGGAGTAAACATATCAAAAATCATTAATTGGCATGGTTGCGTCAATGACTAGTTTCATACACTGTACCTCAATTAAGAATGTATAACTGCAGTTTTTATCTGCTGCATAAATATATTACCTTTTAAGAAAACAAAGAAACTCTATATGTAGAAAAATGGTTCTCTTTCTCATTTCCCTTTCCATTTTCTATTGCAGGGGGAAATGAAATGATGCACAGTTTAAACTATTGGAATTGAGAATTTCAGCTACACACTGCTTCCACTGCGAGTTTCTTGGTTGTGCTAGGGCACAATCCCTTGGTGAAGTTGTCTTCCGTTACCTCTATCGTACACTCATTTTTGTTCAGGCAGACCTGAAATATTTTAATGCAATTGAGGAGAACATTACTAAACATCATATTTGAAAAGTCAGAACATTCTCAAGCAGATTCCTTCTAAATTTTCTTCTTTAGTCATGGTATAACCTCAGATAAAAGCAGAAAAGTTCAGAGTATAGAGGCAAAGAAGTATAATAAATAATAATAACTTTGTTTCAATGAATGCTGTAGTATCGAGGCAAAGAAGTATACTCAACTTAATCTTAATCCCAAAATTAATTGAGGTCGACTATAAGAAATTTTTATTTCCATTTTAAACGGTTTTATGTGATATCTTCTGATAATTGTAATACATCTAAATTTATATTATATTTCTCTCCTCCAAGTTAATTTAGGTCTACATCTTCCCTTCTTTTCTTTCATCATAATGTGTTCAACCCTCCAAATTGAAGCCTTCCCATGTCTCCGCTTCAGCCGCCCAAACCATTTTATTTTTCATTTTTTTATCTTGTCCTCAATCGAAACTCTTATTACTTTATTTTTAATATTTTCATTACATATAATAAATAATAATAACTTTGTTTTAGTGAATGCAAGAAACTATTCCATCAAGCTAAAATATACATGTTGGAAACCTGTTGCATAAAAAATTGGAGATCCTAAACTATCAAAAATCACAATACAACATGTGCAGGGAGAAGTGTGTTTTATAACTTCTGTGTTTCTTGCTCCTTTCAGAACACAGTAAATACTTGAATGTGAACTTTTCATGCTGAAGATAGATTCCAAAAGTAATATTTTGACTTAAAGAACAAAAAAAGAAAAAGAACATAGAGTGATCCAAGTAAGAGAAAGGACCTTGGAATTTACCTTTTCAACCACAGAAATGGATTTAGGATCATGGCATACTCCCTCAGTGTAGGATCCACAAGTTCCTGAAGGAGATCCAAAACTAGCAAATTTTACAGTGGATATATGACTATTTTTGGTGCACTTGAGATGGACTGAGGCCTTGTAATTGAAATTTCCATTTCCAGCTTCCAATAAGTCAAGGTTAGCCATAGGATAGTCCTCAGCAACAAGAGCACACACGCCAGAGATTTTCCGTCTTGAGAATGTTATTTTTGTTGGATCTCCCCCTTTCTCCTCAAAGATCACCAGAATGTTTCCAGATGGCTTGAACCAAGACCGTGGAACATGGTACCTGGTCCACAAGAATTTTGTCACAGTTTACTTCTAATAATTGCTGTTTTCCTCTAGAAAAAGATATGTAAATCAAATCAACTAATTAACTTCCATGAAGAGAGATGCTTGGAAAAAATATATTATGCAATAAAAACAAGGCAATTATAAAAGCTCCATCATGTTATAGTGCTTGAAATCCTACCCTTAGCAGTGGAGGACAATACTCCATAAGAATTACAGCTCCTCTAGTGTGTGGAAATTCAATATTTACTTCAAATATGCACAAGGGCCTCTGAGGCTCACTAAATTGGGTAATGCTGATAAATAACTGAAAATTTACTAAAAAAGCAATATTTGTAAACACTGTGCAAATAAGAAACTTCATCAACTTCTGGAAACTAACAATAAAATTATCATTATTTCAGGAACATGTGAATAGCTAATAAATAGCTTCTTTTGTTGTAATTTAGGAACACTTAGTGCTAACTCTGGTGGTTGACCATGGAACCTCTCCTGACATTTAAAATTTAACTATTAGAAATCTCACATTGGAAATATAAAAATATTAACGGGTATATAAATAGTAAAAGTCAACCACCCATATAGCTAGTTCTAGTTATTTTGGTAATAGTTGACCTAAACCCAATTAAAAAAGCCCGATTATTACAAATTTGACATAATATCAGAACAATTATTTCGCTGTTTGTTTTCCCTGTGCATATAGCCAGCAAATACAGATGTTTATTCCTGCCTGCAAGGTGATGTAGAGCCCCCGTGAATAAAGCCTGCGATGTAATGTGAGTCCGTCGCGATGGAGTGTGTTAGAAATCTCGCATTGGAAATGTATAAAAATATTTATAGGCATATAAATGGTAAAGGTCAACCATCTATATAGTTAGTTCTAATTATTTTGGTAATGATTAACCCAAACCCAATTAAAAAAACTCGATAATTAAAAATTTGACATTAACAAACGTGAATTCCTAAATCCACTTTTGCCCTATAAAATTAATTTTTAGTTTACCATCTTTGTGTCGGTTTTCCACATCCAGTTCTGCATTTTCCTGGCAAAAATTTACCCCTGTAGTCACATTCTTGAACACACTTATCATGTATAGAACTTGTCCTGGGCCAGTATCTTCCAATTTCTTCTCCATTCAACCAAGCTAGACCTTTCCCCATAGGAAGCATGTCCAGTCCAATAGGTTCATCCCCTACTGGTGCGTCCACAACAACCTGAGAAAGACCTAGTATTAAACACTGAAATGCAGATGCGAAGTTCATTGCAAAATGAAAACAATTTGGATATTTTAGCATCTGAAGAAGTGATCTTCACCAAAAGGTTTACCTTATACCATGTCAATGGCTGATGCTTCGGTGGTTTTGATGTTGCAACCCAATTTACACTATCAACAACATCAGATTTGTATATACCAAGTTTTTCTCCTTGCAATCCAATCTACAGAAAGCAGAAACAGAGAAAGAAGTAAGAACTTCTAAAAGTATTGCATATGATCCATGAATATTTCACCATTCAGCGATCTCATATAATTCTGCATTCCCTTGAGGTCTTATAGACTGCAACTTGGGATTCAGTTACTTGCATCTTCCTGATAAAGGAATATAATGAGACAATGGATTTTGTGGCCCCGTCAATCAGCCTTTGGCTATAGTTAGGGAGCTGAGGTCAGTAGCTGGAGGTTTATTTCAGGTAATTAAGATTGATGAATCAGTGTATTTATTATTGGGTAGTTGTTAAGTAGTTTTATTGTAGTGGACGCTAATTAGTTTTTACTAGGGGGGGTACAATGAGTTAAACTACTCATGAGCTACTCGAGCCCTGTTAAACTACTCATGAGCTGCTCGAGCCCCGTATAATACTCAAATTTGACTTTAATTTATTAATTTCAGGTTTGAACTCGAGCAGAGTTCGAGTAACAAGTCAAGCAGAGTTCAAGTGCTATATATTTTACTCAAGTGACTCAAGAACCTAATCAAGTCTCGAAATTTTATATTACAGATAATAATTTAATAATTCAAACTCAATCTCATTTGAGTTTATTGGAGCTTTATGGTAAGATTAATAAATAAATAATTTAATTTTTTAATGATAATTGATTAAAGCTCAAGTATTTAAAGTATCAATTTGAGTTGGGCTCGAGCTTAAAAATAAAAACTTAATCGAGTTCAAGTTTCAAGCCATGAATTTTTTAATCGAGTTTAGCCTAATCAAGTCTCGAAATTTTATATTACAGATAATAATTTACTAATTCAAACTCAATCTCATTTGAGTTTATTGGAGCTATATGTTAAGATTAATAAATAAATAATTTAATTTTTTAATGATAATTGATTCAAGCTCAAGTATTTAAAGTATCAATTCGAGTTGGGCTCGAGCTTAAAAATAAAAACTTAATCGAGTTCAAGTTTCAAGCCATGAATTTTTTAATCGAGTTGAGGTCAAACTTAATACTATATTGACTCGACTCGATAACACCCCCTAGTATTTATCTTTGTATTCAATTGTTTAAAAAGGTTGTGGATTAATGAAGATAAGCAGTAGTATTTTCCAAAGATTTGATCCCTAAAACTCAAAGATCAAAGGGTTCTATCTAACAAGCTCTTGTTTCACTTTTTGTTTTTTCAGAAATAGAATCAGCCCTTGAATCCTCACTTTGATTTCAAATTAAACTGCCTCGTAACTAGTTCATAAAATCAGGATTGATAACATGCACTCACTATGTCTTTAACTGAGAAGAATTGTGTAAGACTAACAAAGCTTATGCAGCCTTATTTTCATAGACAAAGGGGAAGGTTTTAAATATGGGGAAAAAGAAAAATAGAGGACACTTTTATAGGCCCAAAAAAATCATCAAATATCCAACCATATAAGCCTTACTGCAAACATGATTTGTTTAGTGAGTAATTATTCTTCAACTGGTCTCCCCTTCTGCCATCCCCAATATACAACCAGATAACGAGTGAGATCAAATCTGTGATTTTGTTTCTTGTCTATGAATCAATAATACCCCTGAAGTACAAAAATATATCACAGACTAAACACTTGCCCGGTAACTTCCCATAGGCCAACCGCTATAATCTTCTAACTGAGAAACATCCAAATACAAGGTATTCAACTAATTGTTTTGCATATACACAAAGATAACATCTGCTAACTGTGACTCTTTGTCTTCTTTTTTTTCCTCTTTTCTAAAGGTTATAATCCTCTTTAATGCTGCTTAACAAGTCAAAGTTCAAAAAACAGAAAAAGCTACAATAATTGGATTGCAAGTCTCCCAAATTTTTTTTTTTCAACAATCTTCCTCCTTCCATGTTCTACAATAAGGGCTTTACATTAGGATGTAACTTCAAAGCATCTTTAGCTATCATTCCTCCATCTAATGGCTTTTCATTAAGCATGATCAAAAACTTTTCCTTGAGAGATTTTAATTTGAACAGAGAGGTGCCATCATACTCTAATGCAATTTCCACTGATCCTAAAAGCTCAAACTCCGGAGTGGTGAACAATAAAGTAACGCTTTAAACATTTGCCTCTCAAAGAGTCTAATGCTGCTTTATAGTGGCCTCCATTTTTTGGGAATATTTATGAGCAACTAAATCTGATGCAAATTACTATGATGTCATTCTTTTTCTAGCAAAACTATGATATAAACTATTTTCAGAACTTTAAAGGGGTAAGGTACGAAGTCAATATGGATGGGTGTAGGCATCGACTAACAGAAGAAGTTGTGTGATATGATCGGCATCGTCTATCAGAAGAAGTTGTGTGATATGATCCTAGGATCATATCATTGTGAGTTTAAATTTCCCTCTTCAATTATAAGTGAATGCAAAAGGATATACAAAGTGAGCATGAACAGGTACCTTATAAGTCCAATTAAACATAGACAAGTCTATTGTCCCATTGTTGAACCCATTAATCTTGACACTTGTTAATCCAGCTCCCACCCATTCATAATATGCTCCAGCATTCTGAAAGCAGCAGAAAAAAGAGTGAGAGTTTTAATATTGTAGCCTTTTCTGGAAACAGAAGCAGATGAAGACAACATATGCTTTGGAAGTAAGCAACTAATACAGATATCAAGCAGGAGCTCATCATGATTATATCCAGCAGTATGAAGTACTTCACAAATTAGCAACATCCAAGTTCCGGTTCTTAGAAACATTTAACTGTAGTGTTGTGTTTGATGGAAAGACAAATGAAGAGCAGCCATATGCAGCCTAAAGTAACATGAAATAGACAGAAAATTTTAAAATGAGGAAGAAGGTTGCACAGATGGCTTCCCCTAAAACCCTAATTCTCAACAAGAATGGGCACTCCTATTGCTGGATTCTGATTTTTCTCAAAGCACTAAACAGCCTTTTCTTTTATTATTACTATTGTCAGGGTGGTAAGTGGTTCTGAACATAAGCAGATATATCCATAAACCTGAAAATATACAATACTTGGATTGGACCACATTCCAATCACCAATTGTTAACATGATCAATGAAGTTCAAACAAAAGAGAAGAATTAAGTGTCACAACAGTTTCATATGGTCTCCACATTCTATAAACCTGCTCTAGAACTCTCCACCTAAGAATTAGATACAAAAGAATATCATAATTTATAAGGAGCATGGTTTGCGCTTCAAAACCCCTCTAATTTATAGGATTTTGTGTGCAACCTAAAATGGAAATGAAGCATAATTATCAAACAATTATAGATCAGTGGCTGCATAGATATTCCCCAGATCCAACTGAAGTTCACATCATTTGGAGAAACTAGAACAAGTTTTTGTTTGCACAATCTGTGGGAAGGCAATGGTCCAGGCAGAATGCAAAAAAATAAAATACACATATCTTACAGTTTCTCTTGCATCCTAAATGTCATTTCTAAACGAGGAATAATGCAAAGAGACAAAAGCACCATGTTCGCTTTCTCATTGTAATCCATCCATCTGTTTAAACTATGCTAGGGGTAGGGTAAAACTTAAACATGTGATGGCATATCATTATATTAAAGTCCATGGACCCATACACAAATGGACTTATAAGTGGGCAAGTGTTGGAACCCATTTGCACAAAACCAATTGGCTTGTGCTTGGTCCAACACTCACTCACTTATAAGTCATTTATTTATTTTATTATTATTCGATGTAGAATTCTTTTCCTAACACACCCCCTTAAGTTCAATCGGGCTTGGCCTATGGCCTAACATCAACAAGCCGGTTGACACTTGCTCACAAATGGACCGGTTGGTATATTTTCTTCAGTTTCGGTCCGGACTGGCATCATCATCAATCCAACAATAAGGGGCTTGAACATAAGTCCCAGGATCTAATCCGTTTGGAGCATGAAGCTCTAATACCATATTAAAGTCTATGGATCCGTATACAAGTGGACTTATAAGTGGGCAAGTATTGGAACCCACTTGCACAAACCAATTGGCTTGTGCTAGGTCCAACACCCACTCACTTATAAGTTCTTTATTTATTTTATCATTATTCGATGTGGGATACTTTTCCCAACACATTGTAAAGGAATAGTTGAGAATAAACCAAAAAGGGAAAAGCTAATAACTCCATATCAGGATATTCTAACAAAATGTGAATTTTTTAAATTTTTGAAGGAAATTAAGCATAGGAAGTGATTAGAACTCTAAAATCTAGAGATCATTTTAATATTGCTAGTGGGATCCAAATGATGTTGCTCAAGATCAATGATAAGTATTGGTCATTTGGCACCATGCAAGATTATACAAAATCAAGAAAAATAAATAAATATTTATATATATATATATCATCCAGTAAATATATCACTAACTAAGAAGGTAAACAATTGAAGAATAGCTCACTTGTAAGCCAATAGTCATGCTCAGGAGAGCAATATCATTCTTCCCTGACTTGAGAGATATAGGCTTCTTAAATTTGAAGGGTGAATGTGTGCCATTTCCAGTTGCACTTCCTGAATATTTTGCATGAACACCAAAATAAATTTATTTCATATTAGCTTGGTTATACATAATCAATGAAAACCACAGTTGAAGGTCACTGCATCATGAATGAAATGCAAACTAATTGTTGAGAAATGGCAAGGAAGAGGGCACTCACAAACACAAACACACAGAAAACATATTCTGTAAACTGAACCTCACAGGGGCAGACCACATCAAGCACAGCATAGGTTCTGGAATTGAACCTCACTAAGCAGCCAATTGTATTGCTATTGATTTCCATAGGATTTATATAGCTCTAGTTAAGGGAAATAGTACAAAAAGGTATATTACAACCATGCCTAACCATGCTTAGATTTACACCATATCTAAGCCATTCTTAGTTAACTTTAACATGGAAAATAAACCATACTTGCTACCTAACCCCACTAAAAAACTTGCTGGAAAACCAAGCATCTGTACAGAAAACACAATGCAAATTTCCCTCCCCAAACACTATAATTCTAGCTTAGATCTCTAAACAAAAATCCCAACAATCCAAAACTAAAGGAGCATTTAAAAACTTAAGTAATGGTGCAGATACATAAAAGTCATATTAAATCCTTATATTATTTTAATCCTAAGAATCCCTTTTATTCTTCTTCTGATATTCTTTGAACAAGAATTGTTTACTAGAAGTCTATCCCTGAGGTTGTAAAGCCATCTAGGTTTTATGCTATTGCTAATTGCTACTTTATTTCTCCTTATCAGCCATAGAAGTTTATTCCATCAACCATTATTACAGTTTATTTTTGTTTTTAATTTGTTGATGCATCATTTCAACTAATTTTTTTTTTTTTTAAAAGATTCTACTGAGCAAATAAGAGTTTAATCAGGTAATAGTTTCATTGGAATGTCCGACTGTATACTTTTTTACTAAGAAGACAACCCTGCAAGTTCACCAATCAACAACTCAGATTTAGTAGCTGGCCATGGAAGGCAATATCAAAGAATAATGCAGACCTTCAGAACTATAATAGTCAATTGATAACATTTTCAAAATAACTCCCAACAGAAGCTTGTTGGATCATAGATATATATCCTTTCCAAATAGCACTCTAGATTAAACTATAGGCATAGAAAATAGCCATGTAATACCATCAATGACCCTAAGGCTACTTATCAGGCAAAATCACAGTGATCTTGTGCTAAACATAAAAATAAAATAAAAGCCATAATTTGTGACAGATTTTGCAGATTTCCATTTTGATCTGTTACTTGTAGAACTGGATTGCAATAAAAGAAAATTGCTGCCAAAATAATAAGACAAGAACAAGTTAATGACCTTGAAGTTCCTGATTCACAAAGGCATGGAGGGCATGGCCCTTTGACTCAATCAGAAGAACTGGTTGGCTTCCCTTTTTCAAGAACTCTTCACTTTCATCAACAATAATACTGCCATTAAAGGGTATTTATTAATTTGAAAATTAACTTCAGATTACAAAAGCGCCTCATATATATGCAACATTCATATTTATTCTACATGTTAATTACATTTACACAGGAAAATTAAACTAATGTGGACGTAACCTCTTACAAAATAAAAAAGCATAATCCACAGAGGCTCTATTCTAAAATTTTAATTGGATTGATATGAAATGCAGCTACTAGTAACATAATTGAGTAAATCACAACCTATTTATGTACCTCCCTTTTCCACTCAAAAATTATATACGAATAATGAAAACACATGCCAGAATAGAATAATAAATGTATGCTATTACTTTACATGGAGCAGGACCAACCTTATTGTATACCAGAGGTAGTCAGTAGTATCTTGGGTGGCATTGATGTGATCCACAAGGCCATTTTTAACAAAGTCATAATTTCCCCAAATCCCAGCATTCTCTACAAATATTTCCCATTTAGGAGCTTTCAAGCCTTTATCTGATGGGCGCAAGTCCTCAGGTACCATTTCAACAACAGATGTCTGGGAATTTACCTGTTGACATTTTCATGAGAGAGTTGCAAAGCAAAATTCAGAAAACGAATTACACAATGGAAAAGAGGTCCAATCTATTTATTGCAACAGTATGTTGATCATATTTGCTGTTATGAAATTGTTGGCTGATGTTCTGTTGTTTGATGATAGGAAATATACTGATCTTCTAATTTGATGGTGTTTTTACTTTTCTTTTGCATCGAGTCATTGTTGGTCTGTATTCTGAAAAAAATGAGGCATAACCTCTATTTAAAATTTCTTATAGCTATTTAACTCCTGACTTGTATGCTTGTCAGATGATAAATTTGCACTGACAGCTGTATCTTATATCACTTTTTTGTAGAAGTACCATGTGTGCATCATCAGTATCGATGTAAAATTAAAAACCAACCATGTGTGCATCATCAGTATCGATGTACAAAACAAATTGGCACTTAATGTACATGCATATAACCACATTATATTTGAACCAAAGTTGATAAAGAGTTCATATGCTGAAATTCAAAATAAAACTATTCCAAGGCCTTTTACTCTCATGAGAAAAACACCATTTATGACATGGAACATTGGGTAATAGGGACAGTCAGGCTGGTTGCTAGAAGCAAACGAGCAAGGGCATAAACTCTAAAAAGGTACCTTGTCTTTAAACAACCATAACTTCCAATTCAGATGGAGTTATGAGGCCTATAAGATATCAAAGGAAAGTTTTTTTCTTTTTTTTTTTTTTTGAGCTCCATGTCCTCTTAAATAGGAATTTTCCTGGCTGAAGTCATCGTTTAGGTCAAAACCAAATGTTTCCCACATTTCAGGATGTTTTCTGTTCAGTGACTGTAGCTTCCACCCATTTGGGGCTCAGACTGAACCTTAGTCTCTCTTTTTTTTTTCTGCAGTTTCATTTTGCTTTATTTAATTTAATGATTTTCTTGACAATTTACGATTTCTACTATCCTCAGCCTTGGGCATATGCCTGGTATACTACTGGCTTTATGGCCTTCATTACGCAATAAAAAAATTTCTTGAGTTTTTTATTCAAGTTTTAGGGCTGGAGCTATCTTTTAAAGTTTGAGTTGTAATTTTATTGATATATTTCCAAGTCCAATTCCTTCTCTATCAAACTCAGCCTATGATGATTATCATAGCTCATATCCTTCACATTTGGTCCACCTCTTTACAAAGACTAAACCCATAAATGATGTATTCTCAAGTCCAAACCCAAGCATTGAAAGTCTAAACCCAAGTTCCACTCCACTTGATTTGGTCCAAGGTAAATTCTCAAGCTAATTCCCTAATTACTCATCTCAAGTCCTCTCTCCTTTAGTCTAATTCGGCCCATGTGATTTTGGAATCTAACTACCATGCTTGTGAGCTTAGTCTATTAAAGTAAGAAGAAGCAAGCCCAATAGGGCCTAATTGTTAGTATGGTTCAGCCCATTTAGCTTTTGAGCTTGAAATTTTTTACATAGCCCATCTTATTTTATTGTCCAAATGGTTCCAGTGGTCTCCACTAGAAGATGAAGACAAAAGTTTAAGATGCTGCCAAAAATAGTAAATTAATTATCATTATTGTATTAGTTTTTAATTCATTACTATTTCTGACAAAACAACTTTTAATTAGTTTTAATTAATTACTTAATTTGTATTAGTTCTTAAGTAATTTGTATTAGTGTTTTATCCTTTTAGGGTTTGTAAGGAACTATATATAGCCACTTACCCAATTTGAGGGAGGACAAGCTATAACATGAAAAGAACTTTTCTTACTTTTTCCACTTTCTTTCAATTCTTGCATTTATTGCTTTTCTTACTTTTGCTTTAATTCCTTTCCCAAAATTTCCTTTGATTGTTAGTGCTATTCCTACACGAATTTTACATTTGAATGTTGTTTCCATTATTGTCTTTCCTTTGACTTAAATTTCAGATTTGTTCCCTTGCCAAAACCTTTTCTTCCCCTTCCTTCTCTCCCAATCCAATTTTCATCTCAAGAATACTCAAGAACCCTAGTTTTCTCTCTCTTCAAAAGCTCATCCTAAACTCTTCAAATCATTATCAACCCTCACCAAAATTACTATAATATACTTGATATGATCTCAAGTAAGGTCTTGTGTATATCAGATTTTGATCAATCTTATCTAATTAGTTTTAGTATAATATATTTATGGGTTGTATAATTATATTAAAATTAAGTATATTAATGAGTTTTGGGTCTGTTTTGTATTAGTTTATAGCTCAAAACGAATTTAAGCTTTATTTTTATCTTATTTAAAAGTTTATCTTTATTTAGAAAGCTTACCCTGATTTAGAAAATTTATTATTAACTAGAAAAATTAAATTCGGATTTTTATATAGCAAAATCATTATAAATATTTAGCTAAACCTGTATATTAAAAACTTCAGATTTTGATTAATATAAATTTGTGAGAAATTCTCTCAATTTTGGTTATTGTTAGAATCGTTAGAATTTATCAAAGCAAATCCCTTTGTGGCGTTCATCAATTATACTAAGATTCTCTATCACAGGTTACTATTAGGTCAAAAATTTTTATTTCAAATCTGATTTGAATTTCCAAGGAATCGCATACCATGCGTAAAGGAGTTGGGTCTCAGAGCAAGTCGGTTAGGGTTCGCATCAGTTTGGTTTCAGAGCTTAGACTCTAAATCAGGTTTGTGTATTTTTATTTTACTTTATTTCTACGTTTTCTTGTTTTCATTTCTTTCCGTTTGTTTTCGTTTCTTTCTTTCCTTTTCGTTTGTTTTCATTCTTTTTTTTAGAAAAAAAATAATTCCGTTTATCTTCGTTTGAGTTTACCTTTCTGTTTGAGTTGCTAAATGCTTGTTTGATAAAAAAAAAAAAAAAAAATCAGCATTAAAAAAAAAAGCTGATTAAAAAAAATTCTCAAAAAAAAATTATTTATTGTTTCTTTTTGTTAAATTGTCTTTTCTTATTTTTATTTGTTTTCATTAGAATTCGTACTTTTTCGTTTCATTGTTTGTCATAAAAACATCAAAATTCAAAAGAAAATAACTATCTTTTTTTTTCCTTTTTCCTTTCAATTATTTTTCCTTTTTCATATAATTCTAGTCCTAGTGCAATTAATTTCTTTTCGTATCTATTTTTGTCCAGATCGTTTCCATCTTAATTGTTTATCGTCCATTTTTATTCCACATTTTGTTAAAATTTGTCAAAAATTCTTACTTTTACAATGGTTAATTGATTGAATTTTACAACTTACTTTGGTTCACAATGAGAGAAATTGACATTGCCTCTTAATTGGAAGCCTTTGAAAAGCACTTCCAAACTATAAACTTGCAATTTTGAGTGATGAAAAATCAAATGAAAAGATTAGAAGGCTCAGTCTCAAATGGACAAAATCCAAATGCACCAAGGAAAACAATGAAATCTTATAGAAGAGTTTTCGAAAAACTAACGAAGAGCGTGAGGTGAAAAGCAAAGCAAAATTGAAGAGAAAGTTGCATCAAAGTTATTAATAAACAACCTAAAAATGAGATTAAGAGTGGTGTGGTAGAAAGTATAATAATCTATCCCATCGAGGTTACTTGTGAATCGAATTGGGTGGATGAAAAATTGAAGAAGAAAATAAGGCTCAATCAATAAAAATTGTTCAAGAAGAAATTCCAGCTATTGAAACTCATCAAAAAATCTTGGAAAGAGAAAAAGATACGTCAAAGAAGGAAAACTGAAGAGAAAACTGCATCAAAGTTATTAATAGAACAACCTAAAAATGAGATTAAGAATGGTGTGATAGAAAGCATAATAATCTATCCCATCGAGGTTATTTGTGAATCGGAATGGGTGGATGAAAAAAATTAAAGAAGAAAATAAGACTCAATCAATAGATATTGTTCAAGAAGAAATTCCAGCAATTGAAACTCATCAAGAAATCTTGGAAGGAGAAGAAGATGAGCAAAGGAGAATGATTTAGTTCTCCGCAAAAATAAAAATAATGCAGAATTTGTAGATATTTCTGTAGTAAATTTTGTTTTGCCTAATGATTTCTTTAATATTTCTCCAATAAATTTCCAAATTTTTCAAATTTTTAATTTGCTAATAGTCATCAAGAAGGAAAGTTCGCAAACTTGTGTGATGTTCTTACTACTTCAGTTTTTCAAAGCTAGAGGACGAGTTTTCTCCAACAAAAGAAGAATGATACTTGCAAGAGAAGCTTATATTTCAATAATACCATGGCACATGACTCGAGGACGAATCATTTCTCAAGAAATGATGAATGATATGATCACAAGTAGGGTCCTATACACATTAGATTTTGATCAATCTTATCTAATTAGTTTAATATAATATATTTATAGATTGTATAATTATATTAAAATTAAGTATAATAGTGAGTTTTGGGCATGTTTTGTATTAGATTATAACTCAAAATGAATTTAAGTTTTATTTTTATCTTATTTAAAAGTTTATCTTTATCTAGGAAGCTTACCCTGGTTTAACTAGGAAATTTAAATTAGGGTTTTCATATAACTAAATAACTATAAATACTTAACTAAACCCATGTATTAAAAACTTCAAATTTTGATTAATATAAACTCTGTGAGAAATTCTCTCAATTTTGGTTCTTACTAGAATCATTAGAACTTATCAAAATTAATCCCTTTGTGGCATTCATCAATTATACCAAGGTTCTCTAGCACAGATTGCTATTGGGTCAAGATTTCTTGTTTCAAATCTGATTTGACTTTCCAAAAGATCGCATACCATGTGTAAAGGTGTTGGATCTTAGAGCAAGTTGATTGGGGTTCGCATCAATACTCCATACTAGAGCTCCATCTCCATTGACACTCATACAAGCCCTAAAACCACAAAACCCATAAAACCCATCTTCCATCCAAATAGCTTCAAGTTGTTGCCCAATGACCTCCCACCAAGAACACTTCCTAAATCCTAAAAAACCTTCATAAACACTTCAAATAGCTCATAAATCATCCCCACCAAGTTTCAAGTCATTTGGATCTCATTAGCACATAGAATCAAAAACCAATTCTAAAGTAAGCCTCATTGCACCCTAGCCTACTGCCCTAAAACTCTTGATTTCACAAATTAACCTTTTAATTTATAAAACCTAGACCAACCATCTCCAAATACTTCCATTAAAAGGCCTTTAAAGTTTGGTAGCATTTGGATTCCATTTACTTCTTCAATTTGAAGATTGAAGTTACAAATCCTAAGTTGGCAATTTAGGGATTTTCTTCAATTTCAGTTTGGGGACACAAATTGGTTGATCCCAAAGCTATTTCATGGTTGGAAAACAACTTCCCATAGGCTGGACTCCATCATTTATTCCTTCTAATCAGTAGCCTATTGTGTCAATATGCAGCATTTATATTGTTGCACTTAGAAGTAAACATTGAAAAAACTCACCTATTCACGTTAATGGTAAACATTGAAAAAATTCACCTATTCCTGGTAATGGTTTTAATGATAGGATGTTTATCAGGTGCTGGCATTCTTTAATAGAAGAGTTACCTTTGCAGTGTTGAATACTGCATTCTTGCAATCGGGTAGAATGCTAACTGACCAAGCAGGCAGGTGATATGACGTGTTCCGAAATTCAACAACCTTGTCATTTTTTTCATCTGTGTTAGCAAGAAAGGCAGCACATGCTCCTGACGCATCAGCATAGACATCAGCCTAAAACAAATGGACATCAGCAGATGGTGTGAAGCTGAATATTTAGAATTAAGTACATTGAAAATATAACAAAACCTGGAATTGCATAACTATCACATTAGAAAGTATGGTTACTGCAGGAAACTCTTTGTATCCATGAAAGAATACAACAGGAGATTGATAGACGTGCTAAAAGAGAAAAGAGTACCTCACATCAACCGATGTCATTGTCCTAAATGCAAATCTACACGCGTAAATACATTTTTCTGAGTCTAGTTATGGAAACCTATAAGAAACACCAAAATTAACTAAAGTAAATGGTTAAAACCAAAATTAGAAAAGTGGTTTTGATGCATATTCAGAGTCTCAGCAAATTATCCCCAATTTCCAAAGAAAGCCCAAAAGTCCATCTAAATATTGTATGGTTGACAAGGAAGTTTTCTAGACACCTCCTAGGCAGGATATTCTCTCTCTCTCTCTCTCTCTCTCTCTCTCTCTCTCTCTCTCTTATTATTTGCCTTGGGCTAACCTATCTACCATCATCACCGTACATCCTCTGTCCTTTAACATGCAAGTCAGTGAAACCCCTCTAGTTTTATTAAATCCATTCTCAATATTCCTCATTAATTTGCATAGTCAAGAAGATAAATTATTTGGCAATCTTTGAAATTAGAGATACTTAAATGTAGGTATCTCCACATCAACAACAATAACAGTTAAAGGTGTAAATTGAGTCGGGTTAGGCAGGCTTTGAGGTGGCAAATGGTTATGTTCTCCATGGCCCTCCCAAGTCAACCCTGCTTCTGCTTAAACTACTGGGCAAAACAACTAAATATGTGTGACAAATAAATTGTTGACCTAAGTGGAAAATGATTCCTTGAACATGATTGAATATGAAGATTAGAAAAAGAGGATATGGAAACAACACAATATTAAGTACTTTGAACTAATGCAAGATCATATTTATCTAAGTTCACGTGTGTGTACGTGTGTGTGTGTGTGTGTGTGTCATGCTGAATGCATAAAAAGTAGCAACCAGAAATTACATGAATACATTAAACCATTTTGGATTTTAACAACTGCTTCTAGCAGGCAAGAAAACCTTCCCAAAATAAAGAGAAGAAAAAGATATTATTTTGCATTCATACAGGTCAAAAGTCAAATAAGAGAAAAACTTCACCTCTTGAGAAGGACCTAGTGACAAATTAATTGGGTCACTGCTCAGCAATTCATGCTCACATAACTTTATAGCCCTATGAAGTTCCCTAAGGTGTGCCCATTTTGGAAGTCTAGCCAACCCTGTCAAGCACGTGAGAACTCATTATATTTACATTGCGCACTGTGCATTCAATAACACATGTAGCAAATTTCCATAATCTGAGTAGACAGAGACCAGAACGGGAAAAACATAGAGCACTCACCATATTCATCAATTGGCGCCTCATAGTCATAACTTGTTGTAATGAATGGCCCTCCTGAAGTGCGACCAAAATTTGTCCCGCCATGATACTAAAGAAAAGCAGTAAGTGATAACAGTATAAAAAATAGTAAAATAGGACTTCAGTAACGATCAAATCCCATTGTATGTACAAAAGTGAAAATGTAAAAAAATAAAAAAAAAAAAGATCAGTAGACAGAAGATCAATTGAATTACCATGTAATAATTTTGTAAACTGCCACCTTTCTCGAAGAAACGAGCAACAGAAAAGGCAATATCTTCAGGCGGCCTGTGAGGATTAGGTTCCCCAAATGTTTGAAACCTGGATAAAGGAGCACACAAATCACCCTGAGAAATGAGAAATTACATATCATCTAAAGCTTTATTAAGTGGATTCAACAGTTGATCACATGCATGAGAAAATAACTACAATAAGAAACTTAAACAACCATACTTAAGAACAAATTGGAAAGGTCAAAACATGAATGTTATCAACAGAAATTCTTGTTTCAATTCTACAGATGCCATATTATGCTGAATGAAATTCGCAAAACATCAGTACATTAATCATAAAATGATTCTAGTTTTCATCTTTCTCAGTACAAATGAATATTCTGTCTCTATTTCATCCATGAATTCTCCATCGAGAAAAGGAGAGAGAGGGATTCGAACCCTAGATAGTTCTTTGCGAACTATACCGGTTTTCAAGACCGGAGCTATCGTAAATGAAAGGATTGGTTACGGAGAAAAAATAAGATTGATTCGTATTCATATACATGAGAATTATATAGGAACAAGAAACATCAAAAACAACAAAAACTATAGCAAACATATAATAATGGATTCGAAATTGTAACCAAGCATCGCCCATTCATTATAAACAAATCAAATAAAAAAAGAAGAGAAAACCTAATCTAATTTTTTTTTTATATACTTTTTTTATAACATAAACATCTGTAGGGTTATATCTTCACTTATGCGGCTTTCTTGATTGCCTCTACATCAGTTAAATTTGGTTAATTCTGCCATCCACACCAGAATAAATGGAATTTTCCGAAAAACCCTGCTAGTCCTCCAGGATTAAACAGGAGAAAAATGTTAGAAGATAATGCTCTCCAACTATGTTAGGTTAGAAAGAAAATCCTCTAAAAGCCCTAGAAGCAGAAACCTATCCCAAAAGCCAAAAAATAAAGAGCATAAAAATGTTAAGATTGAGAATTTGCTAAAATGATCTGAAGCCATATGATGAATTATTGAGGGAAAATTTTGCATTTTGTTTTTCTGTTAAGAGCATGGTGTGTTAGCAAATTTGTTAGTGGGATTAGATGAAATTATGGCTTAGGATGAGTGTTAAAATAATCTAAATATGGATTACAATTGAGATAATGATCTAGATAGAAAAGTAAAGCATGGCTATAAGCTCTTTCCGTACTTAAAATCCTGCAACTAGATCTCTACATAAGCTCTAAAGAAATCAATGATATGTTGCCCTGTTGAGGTTCATTTTCAGAACCAGTTTGCTGTTGTGCTGTGTTCTCCACTCTACCATTCCATCAAACTTGTCATACCTATCATAAACTCTTAAGTCTTCTTATTCTTCCACATCTCCTAAGTCTTGTACTTTCTTTTGCACTTGGCAAATAAACCCATTATTCTAAAACAGTGGAAATGTTTATTCCAAAAAAATACAATGCGAATAAGCAATTTATTTAGGTTCCCCAAATGTTTGAAACCGGGATAAAAGAGCACACAAATCACACTGAGAAATCATATCATCTAAAGCTTTATTAAGTGGATTCAGCAGTTGATCACATGCATGAGAAAATAACTACAATAAGAAACTGAAACAACCATACCTAAGAACAAATTGGAAAGGTCACAACATGAATGTTATCAACAGAAATTCTTGTTTCAATTCTACGGATGCCAGATTATGCTGAATGAAATTCGCAAAACATCAATACATTAATCATAAAATGATACTAGTTTTCATCTTTCTCAGTACAAATGAATATTCTGTTTGTGTCATCCATGAATTCTCCAGGATGAAACAAAAGAAAAATGTTAGAAGATAATGCTCTCCAACTATGTTAGGTTAGAAAGAAAATCCTCTAAAAGCCCTAGAAGCAGAAACCTATCCCAAAAGCCAAAAAATATAGAGCATAAAAATGTTAAGATTGAGAATTTGCTAAAATGATCTGAAGCCATATGGTGAATTATGGAGGGAAAATTTTGCATTTTGTTTTTCTGTTAAGAGCATGGTGTGTTAGCAAATTTGTTAGTGGGATTGGATGAAATTATGGCCTAGGATGAGTGTTAAAATAATCTAAATACGGGTTACAATTGAGATAATGATCTAGATAGAAAAGTAAAGCATGGCTACAAGCTCTTTCCGTACTTAAAATCCTGCAACTAGATCTCTATACAAGCTCTAAAGAAATCAATAATATGTTGCCCTGTTGAGGTTCATTTTCAGAACCTATTTGCTGTTGTGCTGTGTTATCTGCTCTACCATTCCATCAAACTTGTCATACCTATCATAACCTCTTGAGTCTTCTTACTCTTCCACATCTCCTAAGTCTTGTACTTTCTTTTGCACTTGGCAAATAAACCCATTATTCTAAAACAGTGGAAATGTTTATTCCAAAAAAATACAATGTGAATAAGCAATGTTAAACACCTAAAAGATATGAATCCAGGAGGAAAAATGAATAAAAGGGGTAAAAACATAAGTTTCCACCGACTGAAGCAAAAGAAAATAAGTTTGTCATAAAAAGGGACCAAATTGTTGAATTCCTATGCACACGTATACATATAAAATAAGCAAACCAGCACCTTATCAAAGTCAGCCTGCCAGGACCAATTCTCATTTACTGAGTTTCATAAGCTTCAATTATTATTTGCTAGGTTCCACATTCATTCAAAATATCCTTTTATATAGGTAATTCAACAACTGTAGAATAGTAAGCCAAGTAGTTTCAGAATTGATAGTTCATTTAGAGACCGTATCAGTCAATATACCTAGTGAAGAAGCTGATTTCTGGTTCTTTCTATAGTTACAGCCAAGTCATTATCCAGATTTTCAACAACTTTGATTTATTCATGAAAGAGTTTATGAGCTGCAACAAATTAAATATCAAGAGAAAAAGAATAGGGAAAAGTAAAAAAGAAACTCTCAACTCAAAGTGGTCAGGATATGTCCCTTCTCACCAGTATAATCAACCACTTTGACCCAGACCTTTCATTCTCTGTTTGTATCTTTCTCCCTTGTGTTAGACATCGAGATAAAAAAATGTGTCTTGTATTATTTTTTCATGATGAAAAATTCAAGCAAAGTTGAAATTTTCAAGTTGAGGCATACACTATAGCCTAAATCCAAAACCTGGAAGTTAAAATTTGCCATCTAATATTGAAGTTCTCGCTAGTCTAATTTCCTGCCTGTTCGAATATATCATTACTAATTCAGGATAATTTAAGATGTACACAGGCATGACAAAATTCTATTAGGTATTAGATAAAGGTTAAAAGCTACCGTAGTCTCATTTCAGCTAAATCATAAAAATGGCCAAGCATGAAAAATAAACTTCCAAACGCAACTTCAGTAAGCATACAACTATAGGTAGAGCAGTCTCAAATATATATATGATACAGGTAGATGATAAATAAAATATTACCATCCAGGCCAATTCTCAGTCCACATTTTAGGCTTGTCTGGATAAATAGGTTTAAATTGATCACAGTAAAAGGAATTACAAGTATTTATCTGCACCAATGAGGAAATCAAGAAAAGTTAAAAAATAAAAATAAAAACAAAAACAGGAAGGTCATGCATAATACTGGGCTCTTGTTCGTAGTATTTGGAAAACTATAAATTCTACTAAAATGGAAAAGAAAAGGCCCAATTTTTATTTAATAATCAAAAAACTTAAGTCAGATAAAAACCAAAAATACAAAATTGGAATATTAAGTGTTACATAGCCCTTACAAGTAAATAGTTGTCATAATTAACTATAATATAACATTTGTATTGACAATCAGATGCATCACAAATGCAAAAGGGTATGTTTAACTCAAAACACAAATGAAAATCCCAAGTGCCAGGCTCCCAGCTAAACTATTGCCCCTTGCAGCCATGTCATAGGATATGCTAACTCTCCTAGGCTAATGCACCAAATCAAAGAAATTGCTTCTTTATTAAATAGTATTGTTAATCCACATGCCACAACTCTTATTTACCACAAAATTTAGGATATTTCATTATGATGTATTCTATAAGATTATAACATAGGAAATTGATAAACTCTCACCACAGTATCAGGAGCATCAAACTGCTGGCACATTATCCAAGGTACACCTGTATTTTGAGAAACAGCCATTTTTGCAGCCCACATGGCATATCGCTTTCCCCCTTCTCCATAAGCACTTTCATAGAATCCATATTCATTTTCAACCTGCAATTAGAAGAAAATTGTACACTTACAATCTCAATTCATTTGTAGCATATAAGAACAAATTATAAATGGCTGTTTGTCCCATGCATGAAGATCATAGGAACTGAAAAGCAGTGTAAAGCTATAAACTCCGGAGTAAAAAATATCACAGATTGACATAGGTTGGCATATGTATCTCACTTCCAAACTTCTCTTTCTTAGAGAATGTTGATATTAAAGCAATTATAAGTAGGATTTTCTCAATGAAATATCTGGGATACCTCATAATACTTAATTGTGTAACATGTACTGTTGTAAAGCATCAACTGATAAAGTGAAAGAAGCTACATATTTGGAGCATTTATTGCCATTAAGGTCAGAACCAAAATGCAGATCATAATCCATTGAAATTGCTAACTGTTTCACCTTATATAATGAATCACTAATTAACATGATCTAACAACTGCAAAGAATTTTTTCTTTTTCTATTAAGTTTTTCAAAATAATTTTGAGGATCTCTAGGCCAAATAAAGAATTTAACATGACTAACTGGATCCATAGATCCAGTATATCTTGTTCCTAGCCCAAGGAGACTTTCAAATATTAGAACTTGTTCTGAAGCTTGAAAATTCCATGTTCATTTCAAGTTCACAATATGTGTACCCCACTTCCCCTAAATTACGATGACATGCCAATCAATCCGTAAATGATTCATAATCCCTTCCTCAGCCATTTATATTAAAAGAAATTATACAATAATAGAAATAAATAAACTTATGGAAAAACCAGGTCCCATTTCTAATATGAAGAAAAATCAATGTTACAGGATCAAAAAAGAGAAAATGAAGACAACAATTGGAAAAAGCGAACCAACAACATGAGTGGATGGCCATTCATTCTATTGATTCATCCAATTAGACATTGCAAAAAGTAGAAAATAGTTTTGAAAATTCAGGATCTTGTTTACTCGAAGAAATCAGTTTCCAGTTTATGTTATTCATTTGTAAACTAGAAAAAGTATCCATCGTAGTAAACTTGGAAAAATGAATGAAAAACTTGTTTTCACTTTTATGAAAAAATGGGCTATTTTGTTTTGAATAGAGAACTCCTTTTCTCTTTTCATGTGGAAATTTTTTCCAGAATATTGTTTCATTTTACCATAAGTATATATATACGCTAGATATTTATGGCCATTTCCAAGATAAAATATTCACGATGCTTTCATCATTTAAAGAAAGAGCTGCTTAGTTCAGTCAAAAGAATTTGCGGTTACTTTTAAGCAATGCAATTATATATAAAAAAAAAAAAAAAAAATTGAAGGCAATTTGCAAAAACTTCCATGCCTTAAGAGCTACAACCATCCATATAGCAAACCAGAAAATTAAACTTGCCTGAGCCAAGATAATGGGTCCTCCTTGCCAAGCAAAAAGCTTCTCTTGCTTCATTAGATTCACTATGTATGTCATGAATTTCTGCATGTGATACTGAAACAAACATAAAAATCCAAAAAAAACATCAGATGCAAAAAGCAACCACTTTTCGTTTCATACATAAAATTATTGTTTTCTTTTTAAAAACAGACGAGATCTAAGGATAAGTTTGGTATGCCTTAATAGAATATAATGTAATGTTACACTAAAAATGCATTTGAATACATTACATTAGATTTCATTCCTAAATGTCCAACACTAATACCTTGAAGTTATAATTATCAGTCCGAAAGACAGTTCCAGGGACATAATGCAACCAAACAGGTACTCCCCTACATTCAAATAATAAAAAATTCAAATATGAAAATTACAATTTATATAACAAACATATAATTTAAGCAAAAAATAAATAAATAAATCAGTACCCAAAATTCCATTCAGCTGCAACAAATGGGCCAATGCGAAGAATTAAATACATCCCAGCCTTCTGGACAATCTTCACGAATTTTACCAGATCGTATCGTTCCTTGAAATAATACTATCAAATTGAACACACAGTCAGTAAAAAGTTAGTGAAAAAAAAAATCAATTGGAATGGTTTTTATTAAAGATTTACTCACATTGGAAACAGAAGGTTCATGACCGTTCCAAAATACATATGTTTCGATCACATCTACCCCTCCTTCCTTTGCTGTTTGTATCAGCTCCGGCCACATCTGTCACATAAGAGAATGAAGAAATTAAAGACAAATCATGTAATTCATTCAAAAATGCGAAAGCTAAATTTTAATTTTTTAATGCCATTTCTCAAATGCAAAGTGTACTGACCGCAGGGACGCTGCGGGGATAATGAATGGCAGCAGAAATGAGAAGCTTTCGCTGGCCATTGATGATTAAAGAGCGAGCATCATATGTCACATTCCCTCCCCTACACAATGTGAAAAAGAAAAAGAAGAAGAAGAAGAATATTGATGGTTTCTTCATATTTCATGGGAGTGTGAAGTCTGTAGTGGTAGTGTTTTTGAAGTGTGGTTTAGCTTTAGCGCATTTATAGCCAAGACCAAGAAGTCCAGGACAGAGGGCGCGTTGATATCAGCAATTAGGTAGTAGACAAACATTGCCAGCTTCACCCACCAATCACCATATACTTTTAGCATATAGTTTGCATAAATTACTTTAATAACCCAAGGTTTGATATCCTTATTTTAAAATTAATAATTTGAGTTAATTAAGATTCATACATTTTAATCGATTATACTAAAAAAAATTATATTCTTAAAATTATATTAAAAAATCTTTGTATTTTAATTCAGTTAAAAATTGAGATTCTTTTATTAAAAAATTTATTAAATCTATGTAAAATGATCATAATACTTTTTATTTTCAATCTAATTTTTATTAAAATGTCACTACTCTCAAGCACACAAAAATTTTCATTTTCACCACCACCACATCATCACCACCAAATTTAATATTAAACAATATAAATCAATCAATTGAAAAAATTTAAACCCAAAAATTTTAATTACAAAAGAAAATTTTGGATCCAAATCGATGTTACACACCGACTTTCACTCCATTGGCAGTATCAACTCTTAAAAACTCTTCAAAAATTTACTGACTCCAACAAGAATCTTTATATACTAAAATTGCCAAAGGTTTCATAGGCATAAAACCATGAATAAAATGGGATCAGTGCAACATCAACATGTCCAATATTATCACCACCAAAGTAAGGCTTGTCTCTAAGCTCCTTTTCCAACAACTTGAAGCATTCAATGAAATCTTTCTTGGTTGTTTTCTTTTAACGTAACGAAAGTCTTCTAAAAGTTTGTTGATTGTAGAATGAATACCATAAAGGTTATTTTAATTCAATTAAAAGTTGCCTCAACCCTAAGGTTACATAACTATATATAAGAAATAATTTTTAGAAAATCTTAAGAGCCTAAAATTATAATATATTCTCAAAAAGAAACAAATCACCAGATTTACATAAATAAAAAAAATAAATCAAAACTAACTTAAATAGAGAAACAAATCAAAACTAATATAGTATCTTAAATAATGTCTAAAAATAAGTTTCCTATCAAAAATAATTAAGAAAAGTAAAAATATCAAAAATATATAAATACAAATATGAAAAATATAAATCTTGTTGGTCTCCATCATTCTCTCTTAGGTAGAGAAAATTCGACCTCGAATTTATAGCAATATCATCATCAAAAGAAATTCTAGAAAAAAAAAAATTATATATTGAACACATATGTTCGTAAAATACTCATTAAGAGTGTGAAACTTTTTAATTTTTCTTATGGTTCCCATACAATCTGTCCAATGACTTTCAATATAAGTTTCAATTAATTTTATTTTTTTTTTGAATTGAGAACCAGATGCGGTAGAAAAGATTAATTGAGAATGAATATTCATAATAATATTTTTCATTATTGTGAATTAGTATTGTGATCTGTTGCAATTCCTTGATATTATTATGATTCTCAATATATGATGGAACTATTATTGCAGATAATAATATTTCTTCATCGGAATAATTATCAAATACTGAAGGTAAATTCCAATTGACATTTGACATTATTTATGAGGTATGAAGATTAAATATTTAATCTCTTAAAAGTTCATTCATCTACTGAGTTAACTGTTTCATCATTTGTGTCATACGTTCCTACATATGGTTCATGATATGTTAAACCATCTGAGTTATTGCGTCATAGTAATAAACTTCCTCTACAGGTAGAGTCTGGTGTCTCTCCTTGGTGGCATGGTTTTTAATAAACGAGTGCAAACTTTGATACAAACTGACGTAGCGAAACCTTCTAAGAGTCTGTTGATTTTAGAATGAATACCATACTAATAGACATTAAAGTTTGTTGATTTAAAAGAATACCGAAAATTAGAAGAAACAATTTTCATACAGAAAGATTATTTTAATTCAATCAAAAATTGCCTCAACCCTAAGGTTTACATAACTATATATAGGAAATAACTTTCAGAAAATCTTAGGAGCATAATATAGTAATTTATTCTCAAAAGGAAACAAATCACCAGATTTACATAAATACGAAAATAAATCAAAACTAACTTAAATAGAGAAACAAATTAAAAATAATATAATACCTTAAATAGCGCCTAAAAATAAGTTTCCTATCAAAAATAATTAAGAAGAATAAAAATACCAAAAATATACAAACACAAATATGGAAAACATTAAATCTTGTTGGTCTCCATCACCTGCTCTTCGCCTTTTTTAGCACATGTATTCCTTCCAATATCATATATCTACAAAATTAGAAAGATTTGAGGGGCAGATCTGAAAGAAACAAATAAAAATTATATATATACCTTCTTGTTAACAAAATCAGCCCAAAATCTAGCTTGGGCTCTCTGATAAGAATCAGAGGGTAAGAGAGAAGATGTATCCTTCCATACCTCATCAACGTACTGAACAACAATGAGAGATTCACAAATGGATTTTTCGTTTTGGATGATAACATGAATCTTCTTATGAACTGGGTTCATCTCAAGTAGAAGAGGATTTTTGTTCATCAAATCCTCTTCTTTGTACTCATATTTCACACCCTTCTTTGTGAACAAAAGCAATAAGAGATTCATAAATTGCGGAGCTGTGGAAACTGTAGTGAGGAGGAGCTTTTTGTTTTGCCTCTAAAGTCGTCATGACTGGAAATAACAGGACAAAGTTAGTACTTATTGGTCTTTAAGGTGTTGTTAAGAAGGGTATGGATGTCAATGTTGGGTGGGTTTGGTTAGAAAAAGAAGATGGGGGTTGGTGGATAAGATGAGATATTTTAATAGGGGTATTTTAGGCATTTTAATAAATATTTTAATTAAAAATTGACTTTTGAGTCATTGACTAATGAAAAAAGGAGACAAAAATGGACGAAATGACCTTTAGTCTAACAGAACCAAAATGCAGAGATTTTTTAATATAATTTTGAAAATACATGGACTTTTTAATATAATCACCAAAATGCAAGGATCTTATAGTAATTAACCCTAGTATTTTTAATCTTTTAAAATTTGTCGGTAACTAATATTTTAATTTTTATTTGTATAATTATGAAAATTTAATTATGTCACGTCCCACCTTTGGGCTGCGACGGTCGCAGGGCACGGGTAAACCTAAAGTCACCAGAAACCCGTAGAACCTTTTAAACACGTCAATCATCAATCATTCAAACTTAAAATCTTTTTTTAATATTCAAATTCTACTTGAAAATTATTACTTTTACATAAATTTTGCCAGGTTTCTCTTATATTTTTAATCTAATCCCATGACATAGTTGTCATCTTACACAACCTGCATAGAAATTACACTCCTAATTTTTCACCATCCTTATTATCTCAACTTCTCAATTCATTAAAACATTCATAGAACTTCTATAATCTTTACTCTATTAACTTATTCACATTATTCACATTTCATTTCAGTTGTATCTTTCAGTAGATAAAACATTTATATACTCACACAATTACTTACCCAATAGTACCATAGAGCTCTAAGAGTATATAAATATGATTCCTCAATAAATAATTACATTGAAGTTTTTGACGTCCCAAATTGGAGAAAGAGATGACTTGGGAAACAGTCACCACTACAACCTTATTCCTGAAAAATAATAAATAATTACAAGGTGAATATAGTAATACTTAGTGAGTAATACACATATTGTCTTACTTATAAGGCTAGATGAGGGCGTTGCTCACAAGAAAAATAATGATGACATAAAATATACAATAATAATGGGTTCATTAATCAATTAAAGATTCATAAAGTTGAAGTCATTTAACATATGGATTCAATTTCACATTGGAATTAAAAATTCATAGCATATCATATCGTAAAATGACAGAATCATTATTGATCACTTAAGTAGATGCTACAATCTGGTAGCATGCTATTTGCTCATACGGTTGATTAAACTGCATGGCTAGGACCTTAACCCCCTCTTAGTTAGGATCATTAAATCACAGTGCACAATGTCATTAAAACTTCTGTCATTTCATTAATACCATACATATAGTGCTTAATCATTAGGTATCAAAAATAACTTAAGCACTTCCAAGGGTTCAATACATGAAGCATTAGGTCAATCATGCAAATTCATTTAAAATGAATCATTTGAAATTATAAAAGTGCATGAAATTAATTATGGATCATACAATTGGTATTTTTGGATAACAATAAAATTTCATGGCAATTTCAATAATTTAATTTGAAGGCAATGTCAAGCAAAATAATATGTACATTACTCACTTCACTAAGTACTTCACATTTCCATTCATTTTCCTTGGTTCTATTTCTTTGCATTTTTCATTTTCCATCAATCATTTATTCATTATTGACTCTACATATTCAATTAATTCTAATTTAGATACTATTTAACATAAAATTATGTTAATTATACTTATATTTAAGAAATTCCTAAATTTTCCAAGTCACTAAGGTTTTTCTGTGTTATACTAACAGCTTCTGCTCCTTAATCCACATCTCTTCTTATACTTATCCAAATACTTCAATTCTTATTCCTACTTAAACTAGACATATTAAGCTCTAACATATCCAAAATTCACCTTATTCCCACTATCACACTATTTATTGTGTCAATTTAAATTTAGTCTTACAACTAGTCCTATTCTGCCCTGTCACCATATTACAACAGTCTCTACTATTTAGCCTATAACTAAATATATGCCTATCAAATTACTTTTATTATTTTTCATATTTACTCTAGACACAATATTATAACATATCCAAATTTTAGATTATTTAGATCACTGTATAATTATTAGTGAATTTTCAAATTTAACCTACAGTCCTGAAATCTTTATCTGAATAGACCATGTTTCCATGCCTATAATTAATTCCGTGTTCATCCACTTATAAAACTATTTTACAGAAATTTAGATAATATATAAATAAACATTTTTTATATTTAACACTTTCTCTAATTCAGAATTTAAGGTCTTCATATTAATAGAACTCAGTAGCCTATGTTCTGTTTATCAGTCAATTCGGGCATATTACACTTATAGCTTAATATCTCTTAAACCATAAATCCAATTGAAAACCATTTTACATGAATATAGATAAGACATAAATGAATACTTTTAATGTTAAACACTTCTTCTAATTCTGTCTCTATCATTCTTTACAATAAAAATACAATAGCAAATTTCCTAAAACTCTGATTCTGAGTCAATCACGGTTTTTGCCCAATAACTATTTCCTCACTTCGAATTTTAGAAATTCCTTTTACAAAAATAAAATTTCTATATTTATCTACAACTTTTATGTTTTGACCAACCTAAAATTCATATATTAAAAATTCAGAATTTGAACTACAAGCTACTGCCTTAACACATATTCAAAATCCCTTTTAAATTCTAGTTCATCTTCATCTTTCATAGCTCAATTATTTACTGAATCAAACCATGACACTCTTAAATACAATTAAAAATGATAAGTTTCGAATTATTACCTTGCACTTGGATAATTCTCTTCCTTCTCTTTTTCTTTTCCAAAACAGTTTGATATATTTTTCATCAACTTCCCTTCTTCACTCTTCTTTCTCTCATCAATTTCTTATTTAGTTTTGGTTAATTTCTATAATTTGGTTGGAAGAATATTTTTTTTGCCTATTTTTCTAGTGTGTTTCGGCTCCCTCTTTTCTCAAACACAAATCTACTCTATCTTTTATATACCAAAGCTAACATAGAAAGAAATGGAGAAAATAAAATAAAGGTTTTTAGAATATGTACACTTGTAATTTTTCCTATGGAATATTACTAAAAGTCAACAACAATTATCCTTTCATTTTTAATGATTTGGCTAGCTATCTTTTAGAATTCTCCAAAATTTTTGATAAAAAAATGATATTTTATTGGTGGGTCCCACAACTTTTGATAATTACACTTTTGCCCATAATTTTTCTTAATTATAATTACTACCATAATTTTTTTTTTTTTAATTCTTTTCAATTAACTCCTTAAATTATTGACATTCAAGTCCTATGGAACCTTATCTTATCTTTAGTATCTCAGTTCAACAATCATTCAATCTCTGTAGTTACAAATTTTTTATACCGAACTCGTTTTGGTAAAACTCCGAAAATCGACAATTTACGTCTCTTATTTTCACCTACCTTAAATATCATATATACTTCAATTTATTTTAATTAATCCATAATCCATCAAAATTAAATCATGTAAAAAAAATTTGTATAAATTACTGTCGACAATTAATTAAAAATTGTTTACCTACAAATTCCTTTAAAAGTCGGATTTTTTTTATCATTTTTATCTCTTTACTATCCATTTGTCTCTCTAACTTAATATTGAATCTCAAATTATTTTCCTCAATATTTTAGAATCTTAATTCTAAATATTCTCAATTAATTTCTGTAAATTTTTTTTTTTAAATATTTAAAAATTCTATATCTATAATTCTATTGGTTATCATCTTTAAATTTTTTTTGTAATAATTATTCTTAAATTTCCTCTATATTACTCAATAGTTTTTTTTAGCCTATTTATTCTTTAATTAACATCATTTTATCATTATGATTCGCTACTTCCTTACTATCTACTGTACTACGGTCTGGGATGTTACAAATTATATTTTACTTTCTAATATTTTAATTCATATAATAATTTCATATAAATTAAAATAATTTTTATTATTAAAATTTTAAAATATAATACATTTTAATTTTTTAATTATTATATTATATAACATTTTAACTTTTCAAAATTTAACACTTTTATTAAATCAGTTTAGAAAAATTGAAAAAATGTTAATTTTTAAAAAAATAAAAATTAAAGTATTAATTATTTAAAAATTAAAATTAAAATATTAATTATATCAAACCATAATTTTTATGGAATTGGGTTTTACATATGAGATACATATGTTCTTTTAATAGGCAATTAATGATCGCCCTTTTCATCCCACTTTTTCTAGTTTTGTTTCTGGATGAAAGTCAAATAGATGAAATCAAATTAAAACGATAGTTTCATAATTATTTAATTTAATTTTAATTTAAAAAATACAGTAAAAATTTTATAAATTAATAACGTTAGAATTAATAAATTCTATTAATTAAAAAAATATTAATTAATCAATAAATTAATAATATATTAATTTAAAAAGAATATTTATAATTCAACAAATAATATTTAATCAATTAAAAATTAATATTTTACTAATTTTGTAATCAATTCAATATGAGTTAAATAAATTGAAAAAAAATGTGATAATTAAGTATGAACTAATTAAAATGAAACAAAAAATATATATATTATCAATTGAATATAAATTAAATAAATTTAACAAAAAAATGTATGTAAATTAAATATAAATTAAATGAAGTGTAAAAAAATATGTGAGTATAATTATTTAAATTTAACATAATTTTTATATAAATTACTTCAAAAGATCTCTTATATTTTTCATAATTACAATAACTTTCCATTTAAAAATTATTTAAAAATCAATCATGACATATGAGATGCGTAAAGTATTATGTAAATTGTAATACCCTAGAAAGTTATAACTTATATGTATGATTTAGTTCTCAGTGTGTGGTTCATAAGTCTTGAAATGATGGGAAATAATTTTATAGACACAGTTAGAAAGCGACCTAATTACTTTTTCGGAAAGCAGCGGTGTCGGGAACATTGCCGATAAATTAACAGTCCGGTCAACAAAAGAATTTCTGAACTTGACCAGGAGGTAAAAGATCACCATAATGCATGTGTAATTTTGGTAAAAAGAAAGAAGTGAAAAAAATTTAGGAATACTGAAAAAGTAACCAATAGCAAAATTGTAAATAAATGGAATTTTAAGGTAAATAGTGGAAATTGATCCGTCGGAGTTACAGAATGACTCTAAAACTATTTTTATAAATAAGTATAAATTAAAATAAGCTTATTGACTGCCCACTTTGGAATCCAAATCCTGACAGAATTGTCAGAATAAATTATAGAAAAAGTTGGGGTCAAAGTATGATTTTTGGATAGTTTAAAGACCAAAAAGGTAATTTGCCAAGTTCACTTAATATAAAAGGAATGCCTTAGTCATTTTTCCATCAACTTTCTTCTTCCTCCTTTGCTATGGTGGCTAAACCATTCTTCATTCATTCTTCCTCCATTTTCAATCAATTTCTTTAAAGAAAAGCTATAGAAAACTTAGAAATTTCCAAGGTTCTTCCATTTCCAACTCATTTCTTCCATGAAATCATAAAGAAATCCAAGGAATTTTGAAGAGAAAATTTCAGTGGGAAGCTCCATTAGAGGTAACCAATTAATTTGTTTGATTTTATGGTTCAATTAGATGATATTAGGACTGAATTGAATGGGTTTTAGGTTAGATTGCATCAATTGATGCAAATTGATGAAAATGCCTAAATTACCTAGCTTATTTGAAGTTGTAAGAAAGAGTTTGATGATTTAGTGTTAATATATGTTAATTGATGTTAGAATATGTCAATTGGAGGTTAATAGTTAACTAATTGATGGATTGTTTGGTGTAGAATTCAAGATTTGGCAAGATTGCCCTAATTGGCTTATTTGGTGAATTGTAAGGAAAATCAATTTTTCAAAGTAATTTGGAAGCTTAGGTGAGTCTTATATGCATCCTTTAACATGCTTATTGTGTTGGAATTGAAATTGGAAACCTTATATAAAACCCATGTTTTGGCAGAATTGAAATTACTATTCATGCCTTTGTATTTTGCTTGTTTTTCTTCATGTTATCCTTAGTCATTTTGATCCAATTGATGTTGTTTAATCTTGTTTCTTTGATACCTATTGTGTTGTTGCAAATGTGTTTTGTTGTTGATTCAAATGGGTAAGCTAAACATGCACCAAATCCTAACCTATTGGCTTGACATTGTATGCCCACCAAGTGTTTGTGAAAATGCTTAGTTGTTTTGTCTTTGGCCTATTGCTTTGTATTCCATAGGCCTACCACTTAAAAGCCATTGTCGCCAGCGACATTAGCATGCCAATTGGCCTACCGTTTTTCTTTGTCAAGCCAACTTTTGTTCCATATCCTTGTTGACTACCAAACCACTTGTTGTTGTTCATATGTCATCTATTGATATGCCACTGATTCTATTGATAACTGATTGATTGATATTGAACTTATTGATATGGAGGATGCCATTATTGTATAATGGTATCCATTGATATGTTGCTCCCTTATATTAATCTTAATGTGGCTTGATAGAGCTACCGCTCCAACAAGGTAGTGGAAATATACTATCGGCGATGTGCACATTGTATTATTGGTGCCCTAGCTAGGAGGGGTTATGGTCCTGGACATAAGACCTTATCAGTCTTATGCTCATTGATACTGATATGCTACTGGAGACTGTATGTTCGCATATAGTCCATACTGATTCAACTGGAGATTGTATGATTTCATACAATCCATCCCTTTATCTGTCTTTCCATATGACACCGAGCCTATACTATGTTCTTTGACTATTCTGTAACCTGTTACTGATTCTGTATATTGTTATCTTGACCTATTGGCACCATTGTTCCATTGTTACCTATTGATTATTTGATGATGCATATAAAGTCACTGAGTATCTTATAAACTCACCTTTTCTTTGTTTAACCATTTCAGGAGAGGAGTAGATTGCAGAATCCTATCATCTGTCATCCGAGAATTTTTGCTAGCTGTTATCTGATGTATACATTCTGAATTCTATATTTTGATGTTCATAATCTAGCTGCTTCATGGGGTATGTATGGGTTAGCTAGGAAATGAACATGTATATATATATATATATATATATATATATATATATATGTATCTGATGATATTTGATGAGAAATGATGAGTATATGGTATGTTATTATAACTATTACAGCCAATTACACTAATTACAGAATGAATGACAAAATGACAGAATAAATGATAACTAAGTAAAATGAATAATTAATTGATGGTTATAGATTATGCATGTGATACTGGGTTTTATGGGTGCTGGTCGCCATTGGCATCTCTCGCATCCTAGGACCATCTCGATCCGGAAATGGGTCATGACACATATCATAAAGCAACCAGCGAAGTCAAATGACTTCAGAAGTAGTGTCAGTAAGAGCTTGGTACTCAACTTCGGTGCTAGATCTGGATATTACATTTTGCTTTTTTTACTTCGCCAAGAGATGAGAGAGTCACGAAGAAAGAAATAGTCACCAGTGGTAGAATGTAGATCAGTGGGATCTCTAACCCAGTCAACATTAAAATATGCTCTCAATTCTAGCGAAGATGAACTAGAAAAATTTAAACTATGAAACAATGTACCTTTCAGATAACGAAGAATGTGAAGGACAACAACAAAGTGAGTTGCACCAGGAGCAAACATAAACTGACTAACAATGTCACAGCCCAACTTAGGAGCCATGACGGTCCTAGGGTACGGGTGATGCTTATGCTACCAATACCACGAAGAACCCATTAAGAAAACTATATGGCATGCATACACAAATCAGCTTAATATAGCTTAAGCAATACAAACAAAATCGGGCAGCATCTCCTCTATTTAAGGAGCATGCCCTGGCTAAAAGCGATATAAACACTTCTATAATCAATCTCCATACAACCCAAATAAACAGATCCCTCTGGATCTCCACAATTTCTCGAACTCATCCATAATTCAATAATCAACATAATCTCAATTATGATCAACTATATATAATTAATAACTTATACTCCAAGCCAAACACTTTATATACATGTCAATGCATCAAACATACATAACAAATACATGCCAACAAAAACAGTACCATAGAACTTTAACTATATACTTTATTTACAACACTTTGAATATATGAGATTACATTTCTATTCAAAACTTCCAAGGCGAAGAAGAATGCCAATGGAATACGCGCCTCTCCGCTAACCTGAAAAAAATAAACCACTAAAGGGGGTGAGTATAAAGATATACTCAGTGAATCCAGAATACATAATAAATGCTGAATTATCAGGATATAAAGAAATGCCATACTTGGCCTGAATGTTCAATAACTGTACAATAGAATAAATAGCATAAATATATATATAAATCAATAACTTGGAAATAATATGATGACAAAAAAGCCAAACAACATATGATATCTCAGGATAATACAGTCTCTCATTTCATTAACATTACTCATTTCTTTACTCATTATAAGCACTATATCTCCAGTGCAACTCATAATAAACGCAAAGTGGATCAGCCTTTACGACTAAGGAATATTACACGCCCTCTCTAGCATGGACCAATTTATGTTTACTCTATTACATGCCCTCTCTTGCAGGGACTATTTTAATTAAACCAGTGTGCACACAGTCGATGGAATTAAATACTACCCATCGAAGTAGTCCTGTTTTAATATCATATGCTTATGTC
>CANXYC010152598.1:0-13596 GCA_948193065.1 Aleurites moluccanus | reverse complement strand
ACAGGGGTGCAGCTGATATGGTAAACTTATATGACCTTGGCATTTGAATAAATAATATGGCAGGGAATTGTTATATAATTGTGTTGTGAGTTGTATTTGGAGGTTGAAAAGGAGTTGATATTGATATTAGAAGTGCTTTGTTGTGTTTCTATTTGCGCAATGTTAATATTTTAGGGGAAACTCTGTCTGATTTTCTATAAACTTAAAGTATTTTTGAAAAAAATTTATATGTCATAAAATGGTTAAATGAAATGAAGCTTGTAATTTGAGTTCTTCGAGGTACCGGTATACATTATTCCCGTGCCCTAGGACCGTCATAGCCCTATAGAGTGGGTTATAACAATTTAGATATCAGAGTGGGGAGTTAATAAGCTTATTTTAATTTATCCTTATTTATAAAAATAGTTCTGAAGTTATTCTGTAACCTTGACCGACCAATTTTTACTATTCACCGTAAACTTCCATTTATTTACAATAATGCCATTAGTTACTTTTTCAGTGTTCCTAAATAATTTCCACTTCTTTCTTTTTACCAAAATTACATATAAATTATGGTGATCTTTTACCCCCAAGTCAACTTCAGAAATTCTTCTGTTGACCGGACTGCTAATTTCTCGGCAATGTTCCCGACACCGCCACTTTTTGGAAAAGTATCAAGTTCGCTTTCTAACTGTGTCTCTAAAATTATTTCCCATCATTTCAAGACTAATGAACCACATTCTGAGAATTAATTCATTCATATGAGTTATAACTTCTAGGGTATTACAAAATTATAGATCGATAAGTCAGACAACTAAGAAACAAAGAAATCCTAATGGTTAAAGTGCTATGGAGGAATCAGTTGATGGAAGAGTGAACATGGGAAAGCGAGCAGGACATGAAGGACAAGTATCCATTCATGTTCGATCTTTGATGTATATATATGTATGTATGTATTTTAAATTCGATGATCAATTTATTTGAAGGATGATAGAATGTAATACCCTACAAAAGCTTATCAAGTTTTTATGAATTAAGTTCTCAGTATGTGGTTTAAAATTATCGAAATGACTAAAGATAATTTTAGAAACTCAGTTAGAGCGAAAACGATAAACTTTTCTGAAAATTGCCGGTGTCGACATCGCTGCCGCAAAAATAGTAGCCTGGTTGATAAATGAATTTCTGATTATGAATAAAGGGTAAATGATTATGTATATGCATGTGTAAATATAGTAAAAAGAAAGAGGTGAAAATATTTAAAAACACTGATAAAGTAAGCAATGGCAAAACCGTAAATAAAGGGAAATTTAGGGGTATAGTGGAATTTGGACTGTCTAAGTTTCAGAACGGCTCTGAAACTATTTTTATTATAAATTATTAAAAAAAATTAGATGTTTGAATATTCACTTTGAAATCCAAATCCCGACGGAATTGTCAAAATAAATTACCGAAGGAAAATGTGGCAAACACACAATTTAAGGAAAGTTGAAGGACCAAAAGAAAATTTATCAAATGTAACTTACTATATAAGCCACACTTAGCAAATTTTTGCCTATTTTTGTTCATCTAGTCCGTAGCTTTCTCCTTCATTTTTCCATTGATTTTTCTTCCATTTTGTTAAGGAAAATCCATGGAAACTTGATTTAAACACCATATAATCCATCCTCCATCTATTTCCATCCATAGAAATCAAGAAAAATTCAAGAACAAAGTATATGGGATTTTTGGCCATTTCACAAATTTGAGGTAAAATGTTGTTTTGGTTGATTTTATATTTGATTTAGGGTTAATTGATGTTAGTTAAATTGGGTAATTAGTTTAATTGCATCAATTGATACATATAGTATTTTCATGTTTTGACCAACCTCAAATTCAGTCATTAAAAATTTGAAATACTAGCCACAAGTTACTGCCTTAGCATAGATTTAAAATCTATTTTAAACCCGAGTCCATTCTTTATAATTTTAGCTTAATTAGCTCAATTATTTACTTAATCAAACCATAAAACTCTTAAATTAAATTAAAAATTAAAGTTTAAGAATCATACCTTAAGTTAAACATTTGAATTCCTCCTCCTAAATTTAACTAATTACCCAATTTAACTAACATCAATTAACCCTAAATCAAATATAAAATCAAAATCTTCTTTCAGATTTCTTTCAGATTCAATCTCAGTCTGTTTCCAGAAATGCCCCTAATATTGCCTTTAATTACATTTCTTATCACTCTAGTGTTCCAAAATATTTTTAAACTCTTTTTTTCACCAAAAATTCACATAAATATAGATGACTCTTTACCCCTTAGTCTGAGTCAAAAATTTTTAAATCAACCGGACTGCTATTTCTCTGGACGGTGTAATTAACACTGGTATTTTTCGAGATAATATCACAAAAGTGACCCGATTAAGAATCAAAAATTCCTGAATGTTACTCTTTACCATTCTCTGTATATTTCAGTAATTAATTGAACCCAATTCTTACTTATATTAATATTTTATCATTTTCTATAATCTACTATCTACTGTTCTGTTTCATTGTCTACTATTCTGTTTGCTAGGGTATTACAAAAATCATCATTTTTTTTTATGTCAAAGTTAACTAACTTTTGCTCGTTAAGTTGAAAACTTGAATTAGGCAACTTAGGAAAAAATTAAAGCAGCTCGACGAATCAAAAACTAAAATAGCAGCTCGGACAAAAATTAGAGCAATAAAAAGAAAAGGCAAAAAAAGAAGAAAATAAAAAATAAATATCTCATTTTGACTATCATATCTGACAAGGTCATAAGTCGTTATCCCATTCATCATGGATTTCTGTCTCGTCTCAGTGTAAGTAATACAAGTCAAATTCATGTCTCATTCATTCCATTCAGAAAGTCAATGTTATAGATCAAAAATCAAGCTCCTGTCTCATCTTATTCAAATTATAAAATCCAATCAAATGTTAAAAGTATCCAAGTCAAAATAAGAAATCATATCTAATCCTAGGCGGATAAAAGCAAAGCAGAAAAGCAAAAATCCTAACTACAGGTCCTCCTTCTCCTAGAATGGATATCTATGTCATCATCTGAGCCATCTGAGTCATCATCAGCTGGTCTCTTTCTAAGTGTTTTATCAAAAGCTTTATTTGCAGCCATCTTCTCTGAACCTTTGGTATCAATAGTCTCCTTGCCCGTCTCCATCACCTCTGTCACTCCACCAGCTGAAGTCTTTGTAGCAGTCATAGCTCTGTCATCTATCTCTATCCCTACCTCTAGCTCCTTTCTCAAGGTGGATCACCTAATCTTCTTATTAGGTCAAACCAAGGTAATGAACCTAGAATCATACCCTTCTAACCTATATAACAAGCCAGCTGGTCTAACAAAACACATAGACCTCCTCTAACCATTCATTGTAGCTCGAACCACAGTAGCATTAATCACAGATGTAGGAAAAATAGCTTCATCTGGTGGAATACCCTGTGACTGACCCATTTGCCTCAAAATCCTAGTACCCTAGTAAAAGGTGGTTAGCCCTATGCCCATTAAGTACTTAATCCTATATTTGAAACTCATCATCATAAAAGAACCAATATCATACCAAAGGCAATACTACAAAATATTGTATGGATCTAGTTCCAACAGCCAAGTAATCCACTCTCTTTATGAGTCAAAGAGGATCAAGGTCCAGCACATGCGGTGGTACCTAGTAGCAGAATAAGGTAACCCATCTAGAGGACCAACAACCTGGAGATGATCCTTTAACCAAACCTAATTCATCCCAAATCAGAAGTTACAAACCATAGGGGTTTAGAGAGAAAATAACCAAACAAAAAAAAAAAGAGAGAGAGTTATACCTAAAGAATGAATGGGTTCACAAACTAGGACCATTGCACTCTGTAATTAGCATCCAAACTCAAAAGGGTCTCAGTCAGAATCAGACTCACTATGGTACACCCCTACTCCATCCAAGCCACCAACTCCACTATCTCAATATCTCCACAGCCAAGAGAACTAGAAACAGACATCTAGCAGTCAGACCAAAAAACAAAGCAAGCATCTTGAATTTTTTCCTTCTGGGATCCTCAAGTTCTTGAAACTCAGTAATCATTGCAGTTAGATCAACTCTATCTCCAAGAACCATGGAACTAGCCAGATCATTTCCCAAACAAAGCAGTTTCCTAAAAGATAGGAAATGTCCAACCCTAGACTCAGGAATAGCCAAAGCAGCATCTGGGTTGCTGCCAAGAATAACACTAAACTCCTCAAAAGTGGGGCATATCTCCTCCATGCTAGCTCTAAAGTATAACATATGGTCAACAGGATCCTAAAATTTCACATAGGCATATAGAAAATCCAGTGCACTTTTACTCCCCTAAGGGTTAAAATAAAATTGATCCCATATCTACCTAAATTCATCCCATCAACTTTTTCCAAGTTTTTGGTCCATAAGAATATATTGTGACTGAAGTAGGGTTCTATTGGGAAATAATATTAACTCAAAAAAGCAGAGAATTTAAAGAAAAAGTATGAAAAGTAAAAAAAGACAAGTCAATAATGATTTTCGCAGAGCAAAAAGGGGTATATATAAAGGAAAAAATGGATCTGAAATGAACTAGGCTTTAGTGGCAGCCTCCTTTGCAGCTAGTGGCACCGCCAACTACATAAACCGCCCTCTGCGGCAGCATCTCCCCATGGTGGCAACAGCTCCTCCTCAGTCAGATGGCAACTCCTTTTCTTCTTGTTGGTAGCTTTGCTTTCTTAAGTTTTAAGCCATAGGACCCTAAAATAGAATTTTTTGGGCATTTTATGACATACATTACATAATTTTAAACACGATTTTGCATAAAAAATGCATAAGTTTTGCACAATCAGTTGCATAAAAAATCCATTCCAAATAGAGGGTACATAGCCAGCATAGCATGTATACATCCAACAGCCATAAAACATAAACATCATATCTATGACAAGAGTTCAAAAAGCAGAAAGCATAAAATAGAATCAGAAATCTCAGCCTGTCCTTCTCTAGTGGTGAAGATCCTCTTGCAAATGGGCCCATCCGTCAACCTCCATCTGGGTCGGTAAGGAAGTGATAGCCATCTCCATCCGGTACCCCATCCGATAAGTTCACCGAATATAACTTGTTAGGACCTGTATTGATATAGTGAACAAAATGAGCAACAAAAGTTACCAAAGGATCATTTATGGATGTAAGAAGAAGTCACATACCATGATCTTCTCAGGGAAGTCTGGGACAAGAGGATGAATTGTATTTGAAATATGTAAAGTCCTCATCTGACCATCGCCTCCCATATAAGGAATCTCCCCATTAATCTCCATAAAAGGTTTGAAGGCAACCTCCTCTCTGTTTCCTACACTGGAACTTAGATCTCCGGCTACTGGAGGAACCGTAGTAGATGCTCTTATATGAAGAATGTCAGGCTGAGCAGTATGGCTAGTAAAACAAGTGAAAAGTCGACATGGATCCCCAACACAACCCATCATACGGGTTTGACATAACTTTGGGTAAGGAATCTCGAAATCAAGAAACAGAAGCACGGGTGAACCAACATAAGACTCCTCTAAAGCAAAAATGTTAACAACCTATCTCATATCAACTGGAAGATGTTTAGGGATAGCCCACTCCTTTAATGTCTAAATCTGACTCTCTCCTCTAGATAATACAGTCTGTAGAATGGAAAGCGAAGCAGCACTCGAGAAAATGACATAAGATAATAGGTATGAAGTATAACCGACATCATCTCTATCATGGCCATAAAAAGAGTTACCCACCTCTACACAAGCAAGTCATAGCCAGAACTTCAAAACATAACTGATAGAAGGAAAAAGCAGAAAATACCTGAGAAGGGGCCAGACTACCAAAGAATGCACTAACAGTACGAAAGTCACTCCTAGGCAGTCCCATCCTATATTCCATGTTCCACTTGATACCAACAAAGAACACATCCAGTCGAGGAGCATCCAGCGTAGGAGCAAGTACTCATAAACCCAGAGCTGAAAAATGATAAGCAAACAATTAGACAGTTATACAATCATACAATAATCAGAATAATCAGACAATAATTAGAGCAAGCAAACAACAAGCGAAATAATTAGACAATAATCAAAGGAAGCATACAGTAATCAAAGAAAACAGACAATGAGCAAAATAATTAGACAATAATCAGAACAAATAGATGGCAAAATCAAACAAGCAAAATGGTAATCAGCCGAGCAGAGTGGCAATCAATGAAATAGAATGGTAATCAAACAATCAGAATGATAATCAACTGAGCAGAGTGGCAATCAGATAAGCAGAATGGTAATCAGTCGAATAAAGTGGTAATCAGACAAGCATAATGGTAATCAACCGAGCAGAGTGATAATCAGACAAACATAATAGTAATCAGTCGAGCAGAGTGGCAATCAAACAAGCAGAATGGTAATTAAATAAAGCATAATGGTAATCAGACAAATATAATGGTAATTAGACAAACAGAATAGTAATCATTCAAACATAATGGTAATCGTATAAGCAGAATGGTAATTAAACAAAAAAGAGTGACACATCAACAGACAGTCTAGAATGCAAGCAGAACGTATATATCTCATTTCAAATAGACATAAACTCACCTGGTTCACTACCATCACCTTTACCCTTCAGACTTGGAAAAAAGTGATGGGGAGCAACTGTGAACACGTGATTTTGCACCCCAAGCGGACTCCAGTCATGCCAAACTAATTTGCAATCAACTGAAAATCCAAGTCAACTCCGAATACAAATAAACCAAACCATGCCAAGCTAATCAATGTCAACCAGAGGTCAATTTACTTTGAATCGGGTGAAAGGATCGGATAAGTATCAAGACGAACCTAGTGGCAGATAAGCTAGGCTTTAGTAGAAGTGCCAAGTCTAGTTGGCTGCGCCGCCAGTGGCACAAATAGCCCTAAGTGGCACTGCTAATCAGTTGGGCTTCCATCTACCGCCAAGCTTCAGCATAGGTGCCACCAAACCCATAATGTGAATCCCACATCGGATTTCAGTTTGGTTTTCCCATAAACTTTTTCTAGTATATAAAAGGCTCAATTTCCTTCTCAAAGCACACAGACTCTTATTGAGTTATGAAATAGCTAAGTCGAATTTTCTTTAGTTGGCTATCATTTCTCCCCCAATACTCAGCTTTCTTTATGATAAATGGTTCATTTCTCTTTGATTTTGAACTGATTTCTCCAACTCTTTTTAAATGGGAGGAATAGAAGACCTAGAGCGATCTCTCTTTGATTCAATCTAAAAGCATCATCGTTTTATCAATTGGATTAATCAAATCAACTCGAAGCAAGCCATAGTGCTGACAAATCAACTCAAAGCACACCATTGTGCTGATAAATCAACTTGAAACACACCGTAGTCCTGACAAATCATCTCAAAGCATACCATTGTGATGACAAATCAAATTGAAGCATGCCATAGTGCTAATATCACTAAATCAAAGTAGAACTTTGATCTGGGTGAACTCTAAGAAGGCGTCCCCCTCAAACTAAGGGACTGTGTTCGTACCTCGAAATTAATTGGTATAAATCAATTAAAAGAACCACACAATCAATCTTGTCTTAAAATCGAATCAAACCCCCTTCATAAAAAGGAAGAACTGTGTGAGTTTTGATTCCAATTCAACGGGATATATGGTCAAGCTGTTTCATAGTTTCAAATCTAAAAACACTAAAAACCTTCTTTTTTCTTAATTTAATCGGTTATTTTGGGGAATGATGGTAAGCCTAGAATTCCCAACGGGGCTAGAGTTAACATCCCATGTTATTGGCTTTTTTATGTAATAAACTTCTTTTATTTACTTTCTTTACTTTAAAATTTATATTATATGTCATTCGTGCATTGTATAATTATCATCTTATAAATTGTTCATGAAATCTAATTTTTATAAATCAATTGTTAAATGGAAAGTCAAAATGAGAGTTATTGTAAACCGAAAACCTAGTCCTTGGTCTCAGTCCCGATTTGAAGGTCTAGTGATTTTATCCATGGGTTATGTTTTGGAGTTAAATCAGGTTTTCCTTTCTTTTCCCTTAAAAAATGAAGGTGGCGACTCTAATAAATTTCAAAACAAAAGATTAAAGAAATAAATTGGTCGAAGCTGCCTTTAGTCCACGGGAAACTATCCCTTTGATTTGAGCATCTTGGTATTCGGACAAGGCCTTACAATAAGAAGGCTTTGGAGTTTAATTTGATCAAACCTTTAGATCCTAAGGCATCCCCAAATCCTTTACCAAAATATTAGAACGAGAGTGAATATTGTGAGTACCACCAAAGCACCATTCACAAAATAGACATGTGTAAGTTTTCAAAAAACTGGATTTAAGATTTGGTAAATAGTGGGGATATTTTTCCTCCAAGGCCAAGACAAGGTTCAACGGCCTAACCCCTCACTCTAGCAACCAAGGCAAGCTCAAGCCTAGCTAGTATAACTTTTAGAGGAGTTCAAGCTCAACTAATCTGACTTGTCTGAGATTAAGTCCAAGTCCAAGTCCAAGTCCATCAAGTCATGTCTTCTTTCTCTTTAAGTCTGCAATCAACCATTCTGGTCCTCATTGTCAGTTTTGTATGTAATTACATATGATGGTCAATGAAACTTTAAGTTCTTACATTTGGTTGCTCCATATCCAATTCGATTCAAATGCAAAAAAATAAAAAAAAAATAAAAAAAATAAAAGAATAAAGAAGAACCAGAGCAAAAAGAAAATAAATAGCTGAGTTAAAAACCTGAAAAGCGACTCAGATGAAATTAGTTCAAATTAGGATTTCAAAGTCAAATGGCACCATTCAAGCATTTACATCCATAAAATTAAAAAAGTTTATCTTGTCCAAGTGCAAAGTGTTCAAACACAACAGTCTTAAGTATGTTACAGAATCATCTCTTGAGTCAGCCATTTAGAGTCACTCTCCTGTGTATCAAAAGCTTTTTCAAGAGTTGGAAAAGCTTTTAAGTTAGTGCCCATTCTACCAAATCAACTACATCCAAAATGTCTCAGTGGCATGTACCTTGTGTCAGTCATACTGTCCCTTAGCTAAAGCAGTTACATGGCTAAGTTGCCCTTATACCTCATGTAGGGGCACGTCTCTAAAGAGCCATCATCCTTAAGATCGCTGCTTGGTCAAAACAACTAAGTAAGTCAAATCCATCGTTCAATCCAAGTCATCCAAGGTCTTCTTTCCTTAAGTCAAATTGTCCAAATACCAAATCAAAGAGTCATTCTTCATTGATCCAAGTATCAGCCTTACTGAGTCCAAACCTTCAAAATACCACCCTGAGAGTCTAATCAATCTATGACAGGTAGGAATAGCTACATTTGTCTTCTCCATAAATCATGATATAATAGCAAGCTCGTAAAATTTCTTGAAATTGCATCATGTTCTCTATATCAGGAGCGATACCAAAGCAAGTCCTCAAAGCTAGTATAGAAAGCCAAGAAGTCAAACCAACTAGACTAAACAAACCAGTCAAACCAAACTAAACATACCAGTTAAACCAAGCTAAACAGACCGATCCCACCCACCAAAGCAAACTAACCAGGCCAAATCTAACCATAGCCGGCTGAACCTTAGTCGATCTAATATAACCATATCTCATCCAATCGATAAACTCTAGGCCAAATTTGATTATAGCCTTACCTAGGTGACCAGAACCAATCTAATAAGATCAACCAAACACCAGGCCAAATATGACTGTAGTCTTACCTAGGTGACTTAAACCTATCTAATAGGATCAACTAAACATCAGGTCAAATCTGACTATATCCTTATTTAGGTGACCTAAACCAATCTGACAGGATCAACAAAACCCCATGCCAAATTTGACCTTAGCCCTTCCTCAACCAACCTGACAAGAGTAATCCACTTGAAGCCAAACCAACTTTAACCACTCAAGATAAACCCCTAGACCTAAACCAAGCATGATTTTTTTGAACACTAATTTTTTACACCCTCAGACTTGTGCCAAGACAAACGGCACTAACCAGAACCTGAACCATTGATGGACAGACTCAGAACAGCCTCAGAACGAAGTCGGACCAGAGCTGCCACCCACTAGGCATGGCATTGCCGCCAGAGGGGGGTGGCTACGCTGCCACACCCTCTGTAATACCCTATAAAGCCATAACATATATGCATGATTTTATTCTCAGTATGTGATCCATTACTCTTTAATTGATGGGAAATAATTTTAGAAACACAGTTAGAAAGCAAATTTAAAACTTTTCTGGAAACTGGCAGTCCGGTCAACAGAAGAATTTCTGAAATTGGCTTGGGGATAAAATATAACCATAATTTATGTATAATTTTGGTAAAAAGAAAGGAGTGAAAATCATTTAGGAACACTGAAAAGTGAACAATGGTATTTTGATAAATAAAGGGTAATTCAAGGTGAATAGTGGAAATGGGTCTGTCGGAGTTACAGAATGACTCTGAAACTATTTTTATAAATAAGGTTAAATTAAAATAAGCTTATTTCCTTTTCACACTGATATCAAAATCTTAACAGAACTTTCAGAATAAATTTCAGAAGATTTAAGGACCAAAGTGCAAAGAATGAAACTTGAGGGATTAAGTTATAATTTTACAATTATTTTGGTCTTATTTGGACACCATAAAGATGGTTTCATCTTCTTCATATTTTCCATCACCATTGCCGTTTCTTCTTCCTTCTTCTTCCGATTCTCATTTTTCTCATTTCTTAATCAAAATTAGCAAAATTTGATAGAAAATTGATCTACTCACTTAGCTTTATTCATTTCTAGTCTTGAAATCTTGATTGGAGCAAAGGATTTGGAGGCCTTACACCTTGAAGAATTCATCCATGGAGGGCAATTTGTGTAAGTTGTTATTTTGTTTAGTTTGATTAATGTTTTAGTGATTATTTAGGTTGAATTGAATGTGTAATTAGTTTGATTGCATTAGATTATCCAAAATTAAATGAATTTATCATTTGAATGTTGAAATTGAAGTTGTAAATGGTGATATGTTGAATTATTGTTAGGAATGGAAAATTGATGTTAGAAATGTTCAATTGGATATGAATGAACAACTAATTGATGGTTAATTTTTTGTGGAATTGTAGATTGAGGAAGTTGAGTTTTCAAAGTCAGCTTAAATTGGGGATTTTTGGTGAATTGGAGAACTTGGCTATTGCATTGGATTTTGGAAGGCTTAGGTGAGTTTACATAGCATCAATTATCATGTTTGAATCATTAAATTGTTGAATTGAATCCTTTGGCAAAAATCCCTAAAGTGGTCGAACCCTACTTGACCTAATTTGCCTATGTTTTTGTTTGGTTCTTACTTGTTTTTCCTTACCAATTTGACTCTAATTTAATGTTGTTTAATCTTGCTTTTGATACCCTTGTGTTGTTGGACAATGTACCTTGTTATTGGTTTGAATCGGCAAGTCAATTTTGCTCCGAACCCTAACCTATTAGCTTGCCATGGTATGTCACCTTGTGTTTGATAATTTGCCTAGTTTATTTGTCATTGGCTTATTGGTTTGCATGCCATACGCCTATCAATTGAATACCATTGTCGTTAGTGATAATGGTATGCCTATTGACCCACCAATTTCGGCCACCGAACCCCTATTGTTTCTTGCCTTTTCTTATTATCATACTTGATTTTATTAATTATATATTGCCTATGACATTGAAATTGAGTTTATTGAATATTGATTGATTGATACCGAACTGATTATTATTGATTGATTGATATTCGGATGCCATTGTTGTTTATGGTATCCCTTGCTATTGACCCTATTATGGTTTAGCAGAACTTTCGATTCGACAAGGGAGTGGGGAAATACTGTCGACCTTGTGCACATTGTATATTTGTACCCTAGCTAGGAGGGGTTATGGTCCTGGCCATAGGGCCTGATCAGCCTTATGCTTATTTGATGTTGGTGACCTACATGGTCCAGTGATATCGATTGTTTGGTGACTATCTTATTTCTTTTCATACAGTCTATCTCATTATCTGCCTTTCCATATGTAACCAAGCTTATATATATATGAAATTCCTTTGTTTTGCTATACCTTGATAGCTTTTATGTATTATGTTATTCATGGACTTATACCATTGCCTATTTGTGCCTATTACTTATTGCGATGCATGTAAATTCACTGAGTATCCTTCATACTCACCTTTTTGTCTATTTACCCCTTTCAGGAGAGGAATAGATTGCAGGATTCCATCATCTGTTTCTCTGTAGATTCCTGCTTCGGATTTATGATGTATATATCTATTTTGGATTACTGTATTATATTATTTTGGTGTTCATGATCTAGCTGCTCCATGGGTATGTATTTGGATAGCTAGAAGATGAACATTGTTTATATTCGATGTTGATGGTCTATATTGATTATATATGAGGCATGATGTATGATATATACTTGTGACAGCCAATTGCATTATGGTGACAGAATAATTGACAGGTTAACAAAATGAATAACAGGATAATATAATGGATGGTAACTGTAATAAATGAATAATATATTAAGGTTGATAGATTGTGTAATTGTCACGACCCGGTTTCCCAAGCCGCGACGGTCTTAGGGCACGGGACATGCCAATGGCGACCGGCACCCGTAGAACCCAACATCAATCACAACAATACTATAGATTCAATATAATATATATATCATATTCATAATTACCAATCATTCTATCAACCTGTCATACATTCTGAAAATAACTGAAATATCAATTCCTAAAATATTACTTAAATTATAATATCATCCATTTAACAAAACCATCAGTTACATGTTCATTTTCTAGCTAACCAGTACATACCCATGGAGCAGCTAGATCATGAACACCAAAATAAATATTATTCAAAATAGAGTATTTATAAATACATCTGAAAATCAGCGGCAGAATTCCCAGAGAAGTAGAAGTCTGGATTCTGCAGCTCTAATACTCTCCTGAAAGGGGAAACAATAACAGGGTGAGTATAGATGATACTCAGTGAATTCACATGCATCGCAATAAATATAGGTGTCATATAACAAAGGTACCAATAAAAAAGGTAATAGTGTACCGAATAAATATCAAGGTACAATAAAGCCAATAATCAACATATAAGTTAGGCATCACATATGGAATGACAGATACATGGATGGACTGTATGAAAAGAAATCATACAATCTCCAAACAATCAAATGTGTTGGACCATGAGGGTCCTAGTACATCTATATCAGGGCAAATAAGCATAAGGTTGATCAGGCCCTATGGCCAGGACCATAATCCCCTCCTAGCTAGGGTGGAAATATACAATGTGCACAAGGTCGACAGTATTTTCCCACTCCCCTGTCGAATCAGAAGTTCTGTCACAACCATATCAAGGTCAATAACAAGGGATACCATTAACAATAATGGCATCCGGATTCAATCAATCAATCAATCAGTTCGATATCAATCATATCAATATTCAATATCAATAATGGTCATGCCACATACAATATCCAATACAAATCAAAGGTTTGGTAATAAGGGTAATTCATATAGCAAGAGAAATAAGGTTCGGTAAATCAAATAGGAAATATCAATGAAGCAAGGTTATATAACAATAAATGGTTTAATTTGGTAA
>CANXYC010152587.1:0-21350 GCA_948193065.1 Aleurites moluccanus | reverse complement strand
CCTAGAACTAATTCAAATAACATGCATAAATACCAATTTCATGCATAAATATATATAAGCATATCAATATAAAGAATTTAAAAATCTCCCCCCAAAGATCTCTATATGGATTTGGTTCAGGCTAAGCTGAGGTGTTACAATTTTTTCCAGTGATGTTTAATTTAAAGGTCAATTTCTTATTGCTTAAAATCGAAAACCTAATTCTCGAAGCCAAACTAATTCGAACAACTATGGCATTTTTCCTTTAGGATTTAAATGGAGTCTAAAATGAATTTTTTTCCCTTCAATTTTTTCAAAAAAAAAAAAAATAAGATGGCGACTCCTCAAATCTTAAAAATCAAAATTAAAGAATAAATTGCAAAAAAATGTGACAAATGCCTAAGTCATGAGAAATCACTGAAAATAGCATTTCGATTTCAAGCGAACCAGACCGATACTCAAGTGAGGTCTCACAACCATGTGATCTTAGTAGGACCGCATGGCCCTAGCAAAGAGCCACATGGCTCTAGCAAAAAGCCACATGGCTCTGCCCCCTTTGTTTTACGTTTGGTTAAGTGTTGTGGCTCCTTACTTGCTTCCTTTTATGCTTATTTAATTCTTACATGTTAATTTATGCTTAGGAATCTTTAATACATGCATGTAAATCATATTTTGATCTTGTTAGATATTCTACCTCATTGAGTTCCTTATGATAAATAACTTATTTTGATATTAAAGCATATGTTTTGCATTATTAGCTTATGAAATCATATTAGCATATTTACATTGCTTTTGAATTAAAGTTATATGATCAAACCATGTTAATTAGCTATTGTTTTTATTTAATATCTTAAGTAAATTGCATACATATGAACTTGAACATGATGATTAGAAAAAATTGATGAAAGCATGATTAACATATATAAGTTTATTTACCACTTGTCATGCATATTGAAATTTTATTTGTTTGTTAAAACTAACCATATAGAAATTCCCAATGGAGAAGTGAATATCATGAGATTAATAAGGTCAAATCATTTGCTAAGACAAATGAGGGCCTATATACATTTGGGCTCATAAGCAAACTAATGATTACAAAGGTTATCATAATGTTCAAGCAATCAAAAATCATTTCTCCTTTCCTTTTTTTAGTATAGATTTTCAAATCAATTTATGGGTTGTAATCATTTTTCCTCCCCTTTCTTTAGTATAGGTCTTTTATAAGTCAACCGGTTTTAATTATTTCTCCTCCCATTTCTTTATTAGATTGTTAAAAGTATGCTTGTATTGGAAATATTTTTGATGAATTATGTACTTATATTTACTAGGTTGCTTAATGGGCTCATTTATTCTTTCCTTCCTTTAGGAATAATGTGTTTTTCTTGTATGAATTATTTATCTCTTTATATGTATATAACTCATTTAATGATGCATATATAAATTCTCCATTCATTAAAAATACATTCAAGTTCTCTTTTATTAGAACATTTAGCTCAAGTAGAAACTGACTATGATAGTTAAGCGGGTTGGGATATCTAACACTTTCTTCAATCTGTACTTGATTTCCATACCTGAATATCTGAGTAAAACTATTCGATATTTTGTTAGGGATACAATTGTCACTGATATTTTGGAGAAAGAAAATTTGATTTCGGTAACACTTAAAAAATCGAATGACGACTCTTTTTTTCCCATTTGATTTATCCATACCGTCTTCCCTAAGACTGTAAGTCTAACAGAACTAAAATATCGCCGCAATGATAATACAATTATATTCTAAATGAAATCCTTGAGAAAGATTGTTCCAAATGTTCATACGACTTATATTTTCCCTTATAATTCAAAATGAGTAACTGTTCTTAATAAGAAATCATATGTATTTCTCTGTTTATACCTCATCATTCAGCTTGTGACGAGTATAACTAAACCAATATCAATAGCTAGTTAAGGCTGGTTCATTTCTATTTCAGATTACAATAACATTCAGTCATCACTTGATTGTATTACATACGACATCCCAATAACAAAACCTGCAAGATATTTGCTTGCTGCTAAAACACTGAAATTTAAGAAGTTCATTATTATGTTCCATTGCATCGGACTTTGCATCTCAACATTCGAAGATCCATGAAAACAACGGATGAGCTACTTAGATTACTCAACTCAGCATTAGAATGTCCACTACAAACAGCATACGAGCATCCTTCTCCATTAACATTAGCTTTTAAGAAACTGTTAAAAGCATCCACTGCATGTTTCAGGTTATCATATGACATGAACAAGCTGCCACTAACAATCAAAGTTCCACATTTATGCCATGAATCATATGTACAAGGTCTTTTTCCCTATGAAGATAACATAATATTTTGCGTTTCCTTATTTCCTCTTTCCACCATCGGTCTTCTCCATCCTGTTCATTAGCAGGGATCCAACAACTAAGTAATGCTAAAAGTATCACTGAGGTAAGAAAAGAGTGCAGCAAATCACTAAGTTATTATCTTTGAAAAATACTGAAAAATAATATAAAACTGATGCTGACATAAACATAAGTAATCACAACCATAACATCAAATAACAATTGCTTTATGTTGAGTTAGAATTCTAAATTTAATTACAAATATTTTCTGATGGGGGAAAATATCAATCCAACCCATTCTCTATGCTAGCCCCGTACCTACTTAAAAGGTAAAAAAACCCAATTCTTTTCTAAAACTACATTAAGGCCTCATTTAGTGACAAGAATTAATTGGTTGGAATTGAACAATTCTTTTCTAAAACTACATTAAGGTTTCGTTTGGTGACAAGAATTAGAATTGAAGTTAGAGAATTTCAATTCAATGATAAAAATTGAAATTGGAATTGAGAATTTCAATTCAATTTTAATTCTCTTGAAATTGTAATTATAACGCTTGTTTTATACAAAAAATTAAAATTAAAATTAAAATTAAATAAAAAATTAGTGACAATAAAAATATTTATTTCAGTTGAAAGTGATGGTAGACCACCGACAGTGGCGATATGAGTAAATCGATGAAGGTTCGACGAATCATCATCGCCGGTAATGACGATCCAAAAAGTCATCATCACTAACGATAACCGTCAAGCAAATCACTATGAGTAAAATTGACTCTAGAGATGAAGGTGGCAATGACTATAATGCTAAGAGTGGCGGTGGTAGAAAAAATTATAGTGGTGATTATGAAATTATAATTTTTATAAGTTGAGAATAGAATTGTGAAATTGATTTTTTAGTTATATTACAATTCCATAAAATTATAGTTAGAATTTCAATTCTAATTCTAAATAGCTGCCAAATACTGAAATTAAAAATTTCAATTTTAATTTTAATTTTAACTTCAATTCCAAACTCTCCAAACAAAGCCTAACAGATTTCACAATCAAATCCTAACGACTCAGAAGAAAAGAACAAAGAAGAAAGAATCACTCTCAAATTAGCGTTCAAATGATTTCACTTTATCAGGTCCCAACTCCAACAACTGCAGTAGCCTCATTCCCTCTCCTGAACATTCATCAATTCCTTCATAGCCAAAGCATCCTGAACCGTTTCACATTAATAGGTTGCCCTTATATATATATATATATATATAACATGAATAGTTGAAGCGAATTATCCTAAGAGAAGCAACCATTTAATAACGGAATTGAAATTATAAGAGAAGCAACCATATAATAACGGATTTGAAATTATAACCAAGCATCATCATCCCTTAACTATTAGAATATCGACCCAATCACACTTTTACCACTAAACTATACCCGCTACAATGCGATTACATATATATATAATTAGATGCATTCAATCGAATGGAAGAATCATTTCTTTTTAGACAACTGAAGGAGTCGAAGTCATAAATATAATGAAAGAATCAAATTCCAAAATTCAAAATTTCAATCCATTCAAGTTCACAATATGGAAGTTTGTATGAAACTGAAACATTTTAGGGACCAAAACTGCGACAAGAATTGCCTCACTGACAACCCTCAAACCTCACGCGCCAACCAAAGAACTAAAAGATAATAAGGAAAGGAAAAAGAAGAAACAAATTACCCAAACCACAAATGCCTAAACTTTCTTTTTTTTCTTTCTTGACTTGATTTGAACTATAAATTAACACTTGTAAATAATATACACATTCTACAAAAAGGATTCACTTCAATCGCAATGATGGGCTTTCACACTCAATCCAACTGATGTGAGATTGCTGCGGAACATCATGCAAAAACAAATGATGGGAAGCCATCTTATGGAAAAGAATGGATAATAAATATTACTTTCACGCATACAGACTGAAGATTGAATTTTGCCAAGAACCAGTATGATGCCCTACTGCCAGGCATTAGGAGGAGAGAATGGATTGCAATGCCATCTGTTGCTGTGGATGCAACAATGACCATGTTGAAGCCAATGTTGCTGGTGGTAAAGTCTGCTGAAGATGTCTCAATAGGTTAACCATTCGACTTGCAGTTTGTTCCGTTGCCAGATCCTTACCACATAGAACCTATAACAGTGAATCCATCAACATGACAATTTCAGGCAGCTACTATATATATATATATATATATATATATATATATATATATATATATGAGCATTTAATTATTTAAAAAAAATGTCTCATATGTACATTAAAATTTTTGAAATCGTAGATAAATATGATTTAATATATCCATGGCAATCAAAATTATCGAACAAGAGAAGTATATATTGAAACAAGGTTGTCAAGCGGAGTCACAATAATAATGTAGTAACAATCATTAAATATTAAGCAAAACTTCGAAATTAGCAATTATTGTTAGGGAATTATGTATCCAATAGAACCATCATTCACAGTATCATCGATGACAAGAAAGAATGACAATTTTAAATGAATGGAAAGCTTTGAAAGTACATTTTAAATCAGTTTTTTTTTATCACTAAATGTATGATGTTATAGAGGCACCAAAGCAGGGCCCTTTTAGAAGCATATAACTCGAGAAGCTCCACATAGACCAATAAAGTTTACAAAAGCAACCATTCAACACAAATTTCCTTTCATCCAAAAGCAATCAATCATTTTCACTGACACTTGGCTAAAGGGGTATCTACATTTATAAGTGCTACCAAATTCAGCTCCCTCCAACTAGTCAAAACACAACCAAAGAAAATGTTCCTCATAACTCTAACAATAAAAGCCCCTCCAAGCCAAAAGATCCTTCTATAAATTCCCCAAAATTCCATTTGACCTCAAGTGTAACATCGACCAAAGTACTTGTGAGAGATCTCTCCAGTTAATAATTAACGCATTTAATGTATATTATTATACTAAAACTATTGTCTCCTCAATATCAATTAATATTAAAACTACAAGAAATAGTATGAATTTCTTTTTTAATGTAAATGCAGTATTTGATATATATGACAATTTGGCTAGAAATTTACTAGTAAAACAGTAGGATTAATTTTAGATTCCAACTTCAATTTTAGAATTAAGGCTGACAGAGATGGAATATTGAAAAGTATATGGCAAGCACAGTAACTCTGCCATGAAATCGTCAAGTGTTCAAATATTCAATTGTGAACTTGCAGAACTTACGAGTCAATTAAATGTTAAAACTTTATATCTAAAATTAAGACTAATAAGCAAAAAGAGTAAAATATAATACATATTATGGGAGAACTTAATCTTCAATCAACGGGTCAAGCATTCAGGAAAGAAATTAAGTGAGGGGAGAAACAGCTAATAGGTACATTCGCTAAACCTCCAATTAGATGCTCAAGAAGTTCGAACATTAATGAACTGTGCAATTTTTTGGAAGATGACGCAGCATCTTAAGCCAACCCATCACCTACTTTTAACCTGCTTAAGTCAGCCTACAACCTAGATTGGATTGACCTGTTAAAGGTCAAGGTTTATAAGTTAGATTGATCTCACATCATATTTGACAATTAGAAGGTTTTGGAGTTCATGTAGCAGGTGCTACAAACTAATTTGCAGATGACCCAATTGGTCCAGCCTGTATGATCCAGGTTTTAGAGAATTAAAGCATAGATTTATTTTTTAAAAAAAAAAATTGACCACCACTCCACCAGTTAATTAAAGCAATGAAAGTACAGGGGCTCAAATATTGGATGTGGATATAAGACCAAAGAACACAAAGCAATTGCAATTTTTTGAAATTTAAGAATGGTAAGGATGCTAAATCTACTCCTGAACAATTAACTGACCTCAGCAAATACTGAAACAATCTTAGGAAGATATTGATAGTTGGGGCCCAAAAGTTCACTGTCTGACCTGTAGATGTATGTCAAAATGTGAGTCCATTGTAATGAATTATAAAGACGTAAAAAGAATAAACAAACCAAAAAAGGGAAGAAGCAAGCACATGGAACTTAAGTCCTTACCTCTCCACCATTGAACAAAGTTGTTCATGAACAACTTTTGCTTCAATCAAATCACCTGTTATCGGCAGACAGTTTAACCATGCTGGAACAACCTGCTAAAGACAGACAGTTAAAAATTAAAAGAAAACTGTTGAAAATGACAGAACTCGATAGAAATGTCATAGTGGTAAACCCTAGAACTCAAAAGTTCGAAAACAAAATCAATGTATTATAAATCCAGCCAACTCTGGGTAATGAAATTATTCATTCACCGATAAATTTATTTCAAACGCATTATATTTTCTCATGTTTACAAAGGAATGTAATTTTCTGATTTTTGTCAATTTTTTGACAAGAAGGAAAATGAAGAGGAGCATGGACAACTGATTCCGTATGTTTGATGCATGAAATCATAGATAATGAATAAGTACATACAGCACAAATGCTAACAGCACCAAGCTCTTCCTGCCTCTGATAAACCAGGAAATGAATTCTAGCATTTATTTGGATTATGCACAAGGCAAATGATTGACAAACAACAGTTCCAAAGAATGTTCTTAGGAAAGTTGACTTGCTGCATTTGCCATCCAATTATTTGTAATCACATGGCCAAATATGCTTGCTGAAAGAAATGATCAAGGGACACTGGCTGTATCAACAACATTGCAGGTGTATCAGTAGCAGTGCCGCTACTGTGACACCATTCCCACTTTCAAATAAGACAAACAATAGTTGAAGATGTTTATCTTCTCTGCATCTTCTGATATTCTAATAATCTAATATAATTTGCTATATAACAAACATATAAACAAAAATAATTAAGTACCTGAGATGAATCAATACTTTCACGATGAAACTGGCAAATTTTCCCCAAAGCAGAAACAGCATTATCATATGCCATGACATTTTCAGATTGATTAGCATTTGGATGTCGTAACACAACATTTAATCTTGAAAGAGCCTCTGACCAAAGCCAATAACAAATGTTAACCCCATAAAACAAGAAATAAAATCCATTCTTTCTCCCAAAAAGTAGGAAGGAAAAACAACAGCTCTAGGATGCAGACAGTTTACCACCAACAAGAGGTTTAAACACGGAACCACCAAACTCTGCACAAACTCCAAGTCCATATACAGCTGCCTGAAACATAACCATAAAACTTGATATGAAAATATCAGCAATCTGAAGCAAATAACTGCTCGAGCTAAGTGAATACAGACCTGTCGAACATCAGGATTCTCGTCATTGCATGCCTCTAATAGGAATGGAAGAAATGTATCATAGTATCTGTACCAAGCACAATGGAACAATTTCCATCAATCAAGTGTTATTAATGATATCATCCACTACTTCCACGTACATTTTAAAAGAGCTTACTTAAGAGCTGCCTCACGACATTGCTCAGCAACATCATCAAAAATGCATATTGCAATCCTTCTCTCTTCAGCTGTTTTATCCTTGCCCTACAAAATGAAACATGTCAGACTAATAGCTCAAGAATTAGAATAAAAAAATTGGAGTACCACTTAGGTCAATGAATTATAATGTAACAGGTATTTCTTGGTAGTTTCATGTCTCAACTCATTTAAAACTTTCCAACTAACATCACAAATGGAACAGAAAAATTTTTTCCTTATCTTTCTATTTTGTAAATTTCCAGCCATAAGTTTCCACACTAGAATCACTTGTTAGGAAACTATAGCTAGAATTTGAAGACAATTAGATAACAAGACTGACTTCTAAAACATACAAGACCAACAGACAAGCAGCATATCATCTAGGTTTGACTTAGTAGACCTAGAGACTAGAGGTAATCCAAAGTGAGATTTAAGGATTCAGTACCCAGGCCCCATTAGCTATTGAGTTATTAATGCAAATTAGTTTCTGGACAGGTTAACTGACACCATAAAGCACCTCCAAGTTCAAAGATAAGTTGAAGGAAAATTTGTAAATCATTAAAGTACATGCACCAACAAATTTGTGCTCCCGACTGGCAAGTAGAAGAGACAAACTCAGATACTACATAAAAACTTTTTACGAGGTACCAAAGAAAACAGCAAAACAAGGAACCAAAAAGAATCTTTTGTTTTTTTAATGTCATCCATTCAGTATGACCGAAACAAAAGCAAGCACGAAAACTGGAAACAGTATACCCCTTAATAATATGGATATCTTATAGCCAGTGAACTTCAAAATTAACCTCTAAGCAACAGTATCAGAAGGTTATATTAGTAAACTTATGCCAGTAAGGTACATATAAATAAAAGAAAAAACATGAAAGCAAAGGAAGAAAAGGAATTTGCAATACAACTTATATTTGTTATGAAACTTACCCACATCGGAGTTAGATAGGTTGATAGCTCATCAAAGAAAGGCAAAAATGAGGCTTTAAATGTTTTGATCAAAGTTCCCAATATTTCACCCACCTGAAAACAGAAGTGGTCAGGGAAAGAAAAATGACATTCTACATATTATAAATGGACAAACTACTTCAAATTGGTGTGCTATATACTAACTTGGTCAAAAACTTCCTCCTCTTGCTCATTTTCCTCTTTAATCAACTCTCCCTCCTCAGCATCAAAGTCTTCAGCTTTGGCTCTGTCTGCTCTCTCTCTTTTCCTGCTAGAACTAGCTGTTATCACCTGCTTTATCTCATCCACAATGGACCGCACCTGACCTTCTTCAACAAGTGACCCAGATATCTGAAAGAAGGCATATGAAGCTTGTCAAACACATTCACAGATTTCGCAATATGGTGAAGGCAAGACAAAAATCACATGATTCCTAAATAACATTTCTCAACTTCTGTTAGTTGTAAAAACAGTGTCTGGTCATGGAAGATCTCTAATAGCTACTTTAAAACAAAAGATGGTAGGTGTTGCATCTAATGCAGAACATTTCCAGTTTCCACAAGGCCAATAACATAATTAAACCTCATCTTAAAATATACCAAACCTGTAAGCATTCATTTAATGCATCCAACATATTTGCACAGATCTCGGTGTCAGGTTCCTGCAAGCAAAATTGCAATTCAAAAACTTCAATACACATAAGCTGTACAATTATGCATTATGCCAACAATGAGCAAATAGAACTTATACTGACCTTATGTAATGCTTCCACTAAAGCTGGAATAATATAGTCAGACAACTGCTTTACATAAGAATCATTGCGACCTGAAGCCACTCCCTTGTCTACAGCTAATTTTGCAGAACGCAGTAGCTCCGGCATGGCTAGAAACAGATCCAGTGTTTTGGGTGAGAATTGTGAAAGCCCAACTGAGGGCACGAAGGGAAAAGGGAAACGAAAGTAGATGCAAAACAATTTGATACCTGAAACAGCTGCTTTCCTAACTTCTTCATGGAAATAAAATTTTAAAAGAGGAACTAGTGTTGGGGCAACCTACAAAGAAAATGTGCCATTTTGTCATCATCAAATTGCTGAAAATCTTGGGGACCAGGGCAGGGGCAGGGCTGAAGGCAGGAATACATTTCAAAGAAACAAACCTGATCAATCCATGGAAAGAAGCCTTCCTTAAGCTCATCTGCATAGCAACATAACATGTTACAAGCAGTTGCTTTTTCTTCCAAGACGCTAGTCTTGATCCCAATTCTTTTGTCCCCAAGGGTAATGGTCTCCATACTGTAACATGACCGTAACTCTCAGAGAAATGCCAAATATTTCATGCAAAACCACCATGAATCCATGTGTTCAATTATCATTATATACATGAATATACTCACTTGTGTGATTGTGAGAGAGAAAGAAAGAACAAGAACTTAAAAGAAGACTATTCATACCACAGGATCTGGCAGAATTCTGTAGAAAATCTTTGAACTATTTAAATAAGGAAAAAGAGAAATGTACAAGTTGATCAAGCTTATATAAATATCAGTAAAATCTGTAGTCTTGAGTAACGTTTGAATAATTGATTCATGCAAATTCAAAATGAACAAGAAAAAGAAAAAAGAAGATCATAAGTCGCATTTCCAGACAATTAAGTACACACGCAAACAAAAGTATATTTTCCGTCAAAGGTAAATCAAGTTCCAAAGAAAATAGAATACCTTTCATCATCTGAATCATCAATATCATTATCTGAATCTGCAGATGTAATGGTTACATCTGGCTTTAGTTGAGCAGACTGAAGCAGAGGTGGCATGACAACTGCCATATAAGGAAGAAAATCTTGTCCCAAACACTTGCAAAGTCTGGCCCATGCCTATAATATTATAAAGTAACTATCATAAGACAACAAAAAGAAATAAGAAATCCAACAAGCATAAATTTTATTAATTTTCAGTACAATTTTCTTTTGGACACAAGGACATACTTGTAACATGTAACTTGTTGTCGGATCATCTGTCTCCATTGGAGATCCTTGCAAAGACATAAGGACTTCCATAACCTTGCAAAAGCAGAAAATATAAGAAAGAAGTCACACCAAAAAGGGAAAAACCAAACAATTACTTGTGCCAAAAAGGGTGAAATATATTTAAGCATATGGTAGTAAGAATCCAAGGATGAAAATGTATGTACGTATGTGGCATTTAGAATCCAACTGAGGGAAGAAAGAAATCAAGGAAAAGTCATCAAGGCCTTCTCTTACACAAAGATCGAAAAAAGGTTTCACATTATGATTATGAAGATGCCATTTCTCCAGTGAATGAATAAATGTTCAAGTCACGTAACTCACTAAAGAAAATTGCTCCATGGAAGGTTGCTAATTAGAAAGACTTCTATGTATGTAACAGTATATACCTGCTTAGCGTCCTCCCTAAACTTATCCTTCCCAACAGCCATCCCGACCAAACTAATGCACTCCATCGATTTAGCACGAAGCATGCGGTTAGACTTGTCTGTTGCATTCACTAAGATAGCCTTCAGGTAAGGCATAACTGCATCGTAGTACTTTTGGAAGTGCTCCTGCAATACCAGATACCAATAAATCAAGTTTTCTACAATAATAATAATAATGTTATTACCGCTATTATTTTTTAAAGAAAAAAAAAAGAAAAAGACTATAAATTACCTGAGATGAATCAGCAACTGATGCCAAGGCAGTCAAGGCTCCTTCTTGCACCATTTGCTTTCCATTCTGCAGTACAAATATATACAATTAAATGTTAAGACAATCTGCTTTATCAATGGGAATTCACATAGACTATTAAAAATGTGTTAATAATAGTTTCTTTATACCTGTAACAGTACAAGCAATTTGCTCACTATTCCATCCAAGTAAGGCGTTAAAATCTCTGGAGTGCAGTTCTCACTAAAGTTGAGCACTGCTGAAGAAGCATGTGCCTGTCACGAAATGATACAAGGAACAATTGATTGCATCAGCTCTATAGCATAATCTTCAATCAACACCAGCATTAATAAATTAAAATGTTAACTGTACTAGGCCTATAGAGTAATCATGTGAAGTTGTGATAATAGTAAAAGAGAATGAAGAACAGTTGACAAAATAAGCAGAATGAACCATGATCCTTAGCATTACATATGTGCTAAACCCTGTCCTGGTTAAGAAATTAACCACCCACCCCAACCACAAGGAAAATTAAAAAAGTACAGAGTCCCAAGTAAATCTGAAATTCCACAGTCAAACATTTTTCTTGGCACACAATATGGCAAATTTTGAACCCTGAGAAGTGCTCTTTATCTTTTCTCATTTTCTTTACCTAAAATAACCAAACTATTTTAATAACTCATTGCAGTCTCGTTAATTGATGTCAATAGAAAAAACTCCGCATAATTCACATTTAGATGCTAACTTATTCTTTCATATACATGAAAATAAGAACTTTCATGACAAACTCGCAGATTCAACAAATGATCTTCAGATAAGGTGCACTGACCACTTCACTATGGCACATCAATTCATGCAAGACAAGAAGAGGTTATCCCATACCTGACCAAATCCGTCAAAACAAGCACTGTCTTTGATTCAAAGAATGAAAAATATAACTTAACTACAAACTCATCTGGCTAGAAATGTAATCTGATGCATTTCAGTCAAAAGTCAACTTTGAAAGTCACATGGCTATGAAGCAAACTTCCACAGGGCAGTTTATTTGTTCTATATTTGCATTGAATGTATCCTATACTTTTCGCATAAATGTAAAATGCTAATTGTAGGCAACTAAGAGACTATTGGATATTATCATTATCACAATATATGTGAACAGTCTTTCATAAATATTTAAAAAACACACATGATAATAGTCTTTAGTAAACATTTCAAAGACTTTTAAGACAAATGTTTTAATCTATGCACATTAGAAATTTTACAAAATTAAAGAGCTGCAATTGTAATTACTCCCTCCCTCCACAAATTATAATCCACATTTCCTTTTTGGGATGTCTAAATCCACTTTACTTTTCACTTTCATAAATACTTCAAAGGTACACATGATAATAGCCTTTAGTAATCTACGCACATTAGAATCGTTAAAAAATTAAAGTGCTGCAATTATAATTACTTATAAGAGAATTAAAATTTTGATACTTAAAAAAATTTCACTTAAGACATGGTTACGTCTATTATGAACCAAACATGTCAACTCAAGATTTTCTTTTACCGAAACCCGTTCACCTCATGACAATTTGACTTAAGACTCCCCTTATCCAAAATTAAAAAATGTGTGATCAAAAATATTAAAGATTCCACAAACCAACATAAGAATGTTTAAAATGAGAATTTTCTTTGTTTTTTACATTTCCATATATTTCCAGAAAATAAATAGAAAGAAAATAGATTGAAATGGTCACAAACCAAAACCTCACAATTTGTGAACATGTCCACAAAAATTAACCGTCAAAGCATTAAAAGCATATAAATAAAGAAATAAAAATAAATATGTAATTGTTTATTTAATTTTTGATACATTACTCTCATATCACACCCTAAGTTTCTTGAGAAATTGTTGCATCAATGCATCCACACCATATTCGTCTCCCTGTATTCTATCCATGATTCCTAGTTCTATCTTAGTTGGTCAGTTTTACCATGATTTAATATCCTCTTTATCATCAACATGAGTGCCTCCACCTCACACGCTTATGGTATAAACAAAAGCTTACATCCAATCATTTGCAAGTACGACTGATTAAATACTAAAATTTATGACTCATTAGCTACATTGTGAAGCACCACTAATAATTGCCAAGTTATCTACAAGGCTAACAAATTAAAATTACATTCAACCAGACGAATAATGCAATGTGGAACATCTGAAACGGATGAATACAGCAGAAGCCTAACATAAATTTAAACAACAAGAAAACAGAAAGAATTTGAAATCTCTACAGGTAGATATTTTAATGGTATATGGAATTATGTGTGTCAAGATCCATGCAGCTCTAGAAAAACATAATGCTTAGAAAATTATTCACGTGTATTCTAACTAGTCCTTGTGCATGATAGGAAAATGACCTAGATCATATGAGCACCAGGGAGATGCAACCACTTCCATATAATTTGCAAGAAAGGTACATGAATCATAATGATATTTGCATCATGCCATAATATGAAATTCTTTCCAATAACTTCCATGCCAATACAGAATTATCAACCCAGAATAATGCAATATGATAACAGTAACTAACCTGTACTCGAGGATTCTGGAAATCATCCATTGCAGCAACCAAAGCTGGCAACACACTTTGATGGTATTGATTTTGCAAATCTGGACCCAAATCAGTAGACAACTGTCCAATAGCATTAATAGCTGCCCATCTTACACGTGGATGGGGATCATGGAATGAGTTCAAAACCATTGAAACTACTTGTTCCAGATTTTTTATCATTACCTACAGCAACAATACAAAGTAAAAAATCATAAATGAGTGTCTATTTAATAAATAAGAAATTAATTAATTAAACCTTATTAATTAATTAATTAATTAATAAGGTCTCATGTAGAAACCTTGAGATTTAAAGATTGACCAAATAATCTAAATGGTACATTTTTAACATTTTTCCCAAGCTGTGCATCTCCAACTAGTTGAGCTGAGTTGAGTTGTCAATATCAATATCCAGTTTGCTCCAAGCAGCAAAAAGCAGGTAAGTTGACTAATATTTCTATGAGAAAGGTATCATCTATAGCTGGCAACGAAAATCCATGCATATAATATTTTACTCAAAAAGGAAAGTAGTGGAATATAGTTTCTAATTCATCATTCGATTGCATTATCAATCCCTACAACCAATTGGGCCCTGTTGCATTCTTCCTAACGTGATTTAAGAAAATAAGCTTTTAGTATTCTCAAGTTAATGCCTTGTTTTAAAAGCAAAGTGAAGCACATTATCCATGAACAAGGAAGCATGCAACAAGTTCTATTATTATTTGCATTGCAATAGAGAATATTAAACCGTTCTAATCCAGCAGTAAGCAACATGTAGTTAAAATTAAGAATGTGATTAGAAATTAATCTTCAAATTCACATTCCAATTGCACCTTATGTAATCAATAGCAATAATATGTTTAAAGCAAGCAATATACTTCATACAATAGCAATAACATGTTTGAAATAAAGCAATATAGTACCCCAAATGAATATATGTTTTATACCTTGGAGCAACCCTCAGCAATTTGAGCAAGAGCAATCAGGGCAGCATGGTGCTTCTGCCATTCTGGAGCAGCTAGATACGCAGGCAACTGCTCAGAAGCCACAGGAACAATAGTATTCCCACCCAATGAAATGGCCAACCTATCCAAACACTCCTGTCCAACACTGTAATTACTACTCTCTCCTGCATCTTCGTCTTCACTCTCTGCACTATGCCATGCAGGGTCATCCTCAACATCCAACAACATCCTCATTAATATCGAGAACAACCTGCTTATAAACTGTGGCAACTTCCTCATCATCCCTGGCGCCCTCTCCCTTGCCTCGGCTAAAGTAATAACAAATTCAATTGCCAAGTGCCGAGTCCCTTCTTCTAAACTCTCAGCCTCAGCAATCTGCAACATGGAACCCACCACATCCACCAATTGCCGCCGGAGAAACCGTGGCTCTGTACCAGCCAACTCGATAAGAAGTTCCAATGCTTCCTGCGCTGTAGCCTCATTTCCATTATTCAAAGCTTCAGTCAAAGTCCTCATCATTGCCGGCAACAAATCCTGAAACCTATCCCGATCCGACGAGCTAGTCAAACACTGAATAAAATTGATCACCGCATTGAGAGCGGCTATCTTCACATCAAAACTCGGAGACGATCCCAAACACTGCAAAAACACCGTATGCAACTCCTTAATAAACGGAATTAAGGTCTCACCGATATACTGTGACAATTGAGCAAAAATCAGGAACGCCGATTCCTGTAATTTAGGCGAATCTGAAGAGACGCACTGAAACATAAAAGGCAAAAGCTCAGGCCAGCCATTCTCCGGCAAAATTCCAGAAGCAAGCTCAGAAACGGTATCGCATAGCTTCTTAACAATTGATTTGGCCTGCTCATGCTGAATACAAGTCAAAAGAATCGATTTGATGGAGGATTGAGTGGCGAGAGAAAGACGAGGCCATAGATAAGCATCGTCACGGGTAAGAAGCTTACGTAGGAGAACGGCGGACATAGCGCGAGCCTCGATGTGAGGAGAGAACTGAAGAAGGTGAGCGAGTTTGAGAGAAAGAGAATCGGGATCGGTTTGCTTGCAAAGATTGAAAGCGAGCTCAGCCTGCGATCGTTGCTCGTTGGAAGAGGACATAAGAGAAGAGATTAGGGTTTCGAAAGGGGCAGGGTCTTGGCCGAGTATGGCGGCGAGTTGAGCTTGTTGGAGTTGCTGAGCTGACTCGTCCATTGTTAAGAGAGAAGAAGAATTAGGGTTTGGAGGCTGGAGGAGAAGGAGTGATGGTGGCTCCTTTGTTAATGTTTTAGATTTTTTTTTTTTTTTTTTGAATAAAAATAAAAATAAATCTCTCTCTTTAGCTTGTTTTGGAACTGACTCAACTGAGCATGTGAGAGAGAGAGAGAAATGGGAAAAGAGCGAAGGAGAGAGGAAGGAGAGAGGGATTATAAGAAATATGAGATTTGATTATTAGGGCAAAGTGAGAGAGAGAAAGAGATGCGATTATTGAATGGGAGATTAGCTGGAATTTGTGTATAATGATTAATGGGTGTTCACTTTAATTGGTGATTTTTTTTTTTCATTTTTATTTATTATTATTGAGATATAAATAAAAATAAATTTTAGAGTTTTGGAGTTTTTTTTTTTTGGTTAATTAATTATATATAAAGTTGGAATCAAATTATTGTGATTGTCTTTAAATTTTAGTATAATAAATACACTAAAATTTTTATAAATTAATATTATTAATATTCATGAATTTTATTAATTAAAAAAATATTATTTAATTAATAAATTAATATTTTATTAATTTAAACAGAGTATTTATAATTCAATAAATATATTTAATTAACTAAAAACTCAATAAATTTTATTAATTTTATAATCAATTTAATATAAATTAAAAAAATGTGATTAATTCATTACAAATTCATTAAAATGGAACAGAAGAATATGTGAGCAATTGAATATAAATTAATTAATATGAAAAAATAAATAATTAATTGATTATGAACTAAATGAATTAAATAAAAAAATATGTGACGAATTAAATATAAATTAAATAAAGTGAAAAAAAATATATGAATGTAATTATTTAAATTTAAAATAATATTTAAAATTATGTTTTAATAAAATATGTATCATAATATATTATATGTATAATATTATCAAATTAAGAATTTATAATATATATTTTAAAAAAAAATATTGTCTTATTAATTTTTTAAAATTATTAATTTAATTTATTAATTTAAGTTGAAATCGTAAAAAATTTATTATATAATAGATATTATTAATTTATCAAGTATTAATTTACATATATTTCATTATATATATAATGGATGGTTAAGGATGAAAACAAAAGATAAGTGTGTACTTGATTTTTGTATGATAAACTCAAACTAAATTTTCAATTAAAGAAATTTTTGTAATTTATTTCATAGAATCACCACTATAATTAATTAATTTAAAATTACAATCATCATGTATCATTTATGCTTTGTTGGCACATATATAATCTAAGCTTAAGAGATGTTTATGAAATTATATATATATATATAGTTTTTATTTATAATACTGAAGTCATTTGCAACAGTAAAATATTTTGAATTTCAATAGGGGACAAATTTAAAAATATATATATATATTTCATATGAAATCTTGTTATCAATTATTTTTATGTTATATTCCAATTAAAGTTATATAAATTAGTATATATATATTTTTTTTATGTTTTAGCTAACTCGTATATTTCTTAATATTAGTGTTCAAATTATTAAATTTAATAAACATAATTCTTGTACATTAATATATTTTTGAAAAATATAAGTTAAATATTAAAGGGTTAGTTAAAAAAATTTATGAACTTCCATAAAAATTATAATTTTTACAGAATGTTTCAATTTTAGCAAATTGGATAAAAAAAATTTTAAATTTTGACAAATTTTATAAATGATCGAATTTTAAATAAGCTCCTACCAATGGAATTGATGTGGTAAATTTTTTATGAATATTTTTGTCACATTAACGTCTGACGTATTAATGAGTAGAAACTGAACCCACCAAATTAAACTTAATTTGATCGGTTCGATTTAGTTCGATTTAAATTTTGATTTGTTTCATTTATTTTTTGAAAATTTTAATCAATTTAATTTGATTCGATTTTTTTTAAAATATCCAAAATAACTGAACCGATTGAAATATGTATTTATTACATATATATATATTTAAAAATATATATCTTTTAATAATTATATATTTATTTTTTTGAAAAATCAAAAAAACCGAATAATAGAATTAAAATATGGCGATTCGATTTAATTTTTAAATTTCTCTTTCGATTAAAGTATGTTAATATAGAAAAATAGAAAAAAATAATATTTTATTTTAGTTATTTAACTAATCTAAATTAATAGTCTATTTAAAGTCTATTTAAACTATATTTCATATATGTATTTTTATATTATATAAAATAAAAAATATATAAAATGGAAATAGAATAGAAATATATATATAAATAAATATCTATAATAAATCAACCTATAGAAAATAAAAAATATATAGAAAATAGAAATATATTAATGTTAATCAATATAATATTAATAAATAATGTTTAATATTAATAAAATATAATAAAATAATATATTATAATATAATAATATTATATTAATTAATTAAAATTTATTTTTCAAATTTTTTGCTACAATCGAATTAATTGAACTATAATTTTTAAAACCAAACAGAATCGCTATATATATTTCGATTCTCTTATTCGATTTTTTTATTTTTTTCAATAAAATAAATATGCAATTAATAAAAATATATATATATATATATATATATATATATATATATATATGTTTGTCAGTTCGGTTATTTTGGATATTTTAAAAAAATCGAATCAAACTTAATGGACTAAAATTTCCAAAAAATAATTAAAATCAAACCAAAATTTAAAAGCAATAACTCTAATTGAAAATTTAAAATGATTAAAACCTAGTTACAAGAAACGAATGTCGGTAATTAATTTTTCATAAATTATAGAAAGTACATTGCTTAAAATCAATTACAGATAACATAAGTTGGGTAATTTGGCACATTGGAAGAAATAATTAGAGGATTAAATAGAATTAGAAAAAATTTTAATTAATTAAATCAATTAAAAGACTTAAAAGAAAAATTTAAATTTGAACACCTTTCGGCTTTTTATTTTTAATAAATTTTAAAATATTTTTTTTATCTAATTTTTCTTCACACACCTAAAATCGGATAAATAATGAATAAGTTAAATATAGAATTGAGTGAAATTAATAAAATCTAAATGTTTTAGTAGAGAAGTAAAAGAGATAAAAGAATAAGAAGAAAAAAAATGACAACTTTGTAATTTTGGAGAAATGGAGTTAAATTTTGATAAATAATTAAAAAAATAATTAAATGGGCATCAATGGCCGGCCAAGTGGAAGAATTTTCACTAAAAATAATTTATTTAATTTAACAAAATTAACTTAGACATAAAATAAGATATATACATTTTTCTTTCCTTTTTTTTGAATTTTATTTTTCTAAATTTATAATTGGTTATAAAAGTCTATAAATAATTATAATTAAAAAGAAAATTATCATCTTCATCTTTTTTCCCAAGCCTTAGCTGAATTTTCATCATCTCTTTTTCAAAAATTTTGCTTCGCCTTACTCATTCAAACCACTCTCCATCTTCATCAATTTTTATAACTTCATCTTCAAAGCTTCCTTCTTCAAAATTATTGGAGATTTAAGGAAAATTTTGTCCAACACTTCAAGAGGTAATATTCTCATCTAGCTCCATAATTCAATGTAAAGAGTTTAATTGGTAAAAAGAAGTTGAATTAGAAGTTAATTCTTGAAAATTTTGAATTTTGGTAACTTGACAAAATTTTGGGGCAGAGTTTTCGTGTCTTAGAGTTGGAATTTTGTAATAACTCTAATTGAAAATTTAAAACGATTAAAATTTAGTTACGGAAAGCGAGTATCAATGGACAATTTTTCATAAATTTTAGAAGGTGTATTGCTTAAAATTAACTACAAATAACCTAAGTTGGGTAGTGTGGCATTTTGGAAAAATAATTAGAGGATTAAATGAAATTAGAAAGAGTATTATTTAGTTAAATCAATTAAAAGATTTAAAAGAAAAACCTAAATTTGAACACTTTTCGGTATTCGATTTTTAATAAATTTTAAGGCATTCATTTATTCAATTTTTCTTCGAACGCCTAAAATTAGATGAATAGTGGATAAATTAAAAATAAAATTGAGTGAAATTAATAAAATCTAAATATTTTAGTAGAGAAGTAAATGAGATAGAAAAAAAAAAAGAAATAACAATTTTGTAATTTTGGAGAAATAGAGTCAAAATTTAATCAATAATTATAATAATTAAAAAAATAATAATAAATGGAGTAATGTTGCTAGCCAAGTGGATAAATGGAGTAATGTTGCCAGCCAAGTGAAGTTTTCTCCACCAAAATAAATTTGTTCAATTTTATTTAAATTAATTTAGACATAAAATAGGTTAAATTCTGTCACGACCTATCTCAGAAGTCGTGACGGTCCTAGGGTATGAGTGATGCATAAGCAACCAGTACCACGTAGAACCTAATAGACTATCTATATGGCATGCAACACACAAAATATAACTTAAATAAATATAAAAATGCTGAAGAAAATTCAACAGCATTTCCTCTAAAATTGAACTATGGCCAAAATAAAAAATAAGAAAAACACTTCTATAAAATTTACAAACATCCCAATTACTGATCCCTCTTGGATCTCCATCAACAATCTCCAAAATCGATATATATATAACATCTCAATCAGATAAAAATTATTCAAACATCAATTATAATCAACATATATATATATATATATGCAAACTTATTATTATCTACATGCCATAATCTATATACAGTACCATGGAACTGTTCTAAGTATTTTCTATTACATTACTTTAAAGTTTGAATTATACATGCAAAAGATCTCCAAGGTAGAAGAAAACATTGCCAATGGAATACAGGCCTCACTGAAGACCTGAAATCAACAACCACTAAAGGAATGAGTATAAAAATACTCAGTGAGTTCATAAGCATAAAAATGCAGTAAATGCATTATGATAAATACTTGCACCATTATGATATATGTATATATATATATATATATATACTATAGCATATGAATAATAATGGTATTAACTGTAATAATAACAATATATAATAACTATGTAAGTAATAACAGGTAGCACATATATGTTATCACAAGATTTGGGTCACTTTGAACTTTTATAATCAGCACTATCATAAAGTGCATAACACTAGGGAATACAACGTCCCTCCCTAGCAAGGGGTAATATATATATATGACACACATAAGGATATATTCCTTATGA
>CANXYC010152504.1:0-21136 GCA_948193065.1 Aleurites moluccanus | reverse complement strand
TGATCTTCTTCTTTCTAAGAATAAGATTTCTTATTCTTTTTGTAAGAAGAGCCATTTCTTCCTCATCATCCTCTATGTCACTTCCTTTTGATGTAGATTCTTTGGAAGCAATGAGAGCAAGCCCTTTGTTTTTCTCTTCGGTTTTTTCATCAATTTTCTCTTGAGATAAGGTGATCTCATGAGTTAGAAGCTTACCCAATAGATTATTGGTTGGGAGAGAGCTTAGGTCATTTGCTTCTTCGATTGAGGATACTCTTGCCTCCCAATCCTTCTTAGGAAGAACCCTTAATATTTTGCAGTTTATATCTTCTATAGAGTAAGACTTTCTCAACTTTCTCATTCCATTAACAATAACCATAAGATAGTTATACATTTCTGAAATTTTTTCATTAGGTAGTATTTTAAACAGTTCATACTCATGAGTGAAAAGTTGAATGTTTTTACCTTTGACTTAACTTGTCCCTTCATGAGTGGTTTAAAGAGTATCCCAATTTTTTTTTGCCGAGATGCAATGAGATATCTTGCCATACTCCTCTCTACTTAGTGTACAATAGAGAGTATTCATTGCTTTACGATTTCTTCCATTTGCTTTCTTTTCGACGGTGGTCCATTCACTTTTTGGTTTTCTGACTTGAATGCCATCTACGGTTATAGTTGGAACTCCATGCCCTTCTTCTACTACATACCATAAGTCGATTCCATCGCTATCCATGAAGATTTCCATCCTATTTTTCCAATAGGGATAGTCGGTGCCATCGAAGAATGGTGGTCTCATTGTTGACCCTCCTTTAAGAATGTTTGATGCTTGTGTTGCCATTGATCTTTGCTCCAAGATGATTAAATCTTTTTAAAAAAAGTGGAGATAATATTTAAGACCAATTGTAAGTCCCTTTGACAACCAAGAGGGGGGTGAATTGGTTGTCTTTTAAAAAATAATGACCAATTAAAAATATGATGAAGGAAGAGAAGAAGAAAATCAACACAAAGGTTTATAGCGGTTTGGCCAAAACGAGCCTACGTCCACTTCTCAAGAATGCACTTGAGTATTTTACTACCTTTGATCCTTTTACAGGTTCAAGATCAAACCTAAGTGTTTTGGTTCACACTTTAACCTTTTACAATGTGTTTTTTTCTCAAACTAGGCTCACACACAACCTAAGAGATTTACAAGAGATGAGAAGAAAGAATTCCCCTTTTTTTTTACCACACTCTCTTATAAATAAAGATCTTCAACAACTTTGAAGATTTACAATAAATGTAAGTATAAATTGATTTTTACACAATAAATATGAATGATCATGCAATAAATGATTATGAACTTGTTCTAAGGTTGTTCTCTTATCATTTAATACAAATCAACTCATATTTATAGTCTTGGTTGAAGAAAGAGCTGTTTGGATTCAATTTCTAGCAATAAATGCACCTGAATTTTCTCTCCAACGACTATTTTACAGGTGAGTCGCGCCCGCGACTAGCTTCTTCACTTTTTGGCTCGAAGAAGAATAAATTTGAATTTTACCGAGTCGCGTCAGCTACTAAAACTGTAGCGCTCGCGACTCATTACGAGATCTAGCATTCAAACTAGGTTGATCTTCTTCACGCTTGCGACTGAGCTTGGATAATGCTGCGAATTTATCTGGTCACACCCGCTATGGTATAATGTCGCACCCATGATTGAATGACACTATTCATCTTGAAGCTACTGGATGTTTTGAGATATCCTGACTTTAATTTCGCGCCCGCGACTTGGCTTAGTCTCACCCGCGACTTTTTTGTATCGCGCCCACTACTGGAGGGACTATGTTTTCCTGAAAGTTACTGGATGTTTTTGAAAATCTCCAAATCAACTTTGTGCCCACGACTTGAAGCTTTTCAAGACTATGACTGATTCTGTCGCACCTGTGACCAAGCTTGTGTCTATTGCCGCGCCAGTGACTACAAGTGGTCATGCCCGCAACTAAGCAGCATCCTGTAATACTTTTAGAGAAATTCTTGGAAATTTTTGCACATAATCAAACAAACTCATTAGTCCATTGATTTGTTGTTTGTAACCATCAAAATAAGTATGAAGAAGACTTAAGGTCTAACAAAAATTAATAAGAAAAAATTATATGGAATTCGATTAACTAGTTTATTTGGAATAACTATTGCTTGTAATAATGGGTAATAGTATTTTAAAGATTTAATTATTAAGGTATTAATTATTATATAATTATTATTATCTAAAGATTAAAGTTAATGATTATGTTATTCAATTAATTGGAATATTTATTGGACTATTATAAATAGATAATTATTTATTTGGATCAAATAATTGAGGCATACAAAGTTAATTATTAATATTTATTATTGAGATGAAAACCTAGAAGGGGTCAGTTGAGTTGTTGATTTGAATGTAAGCCTATGATCTATTTAAGTGTTGTGGTTTTTATTTCAGGGATTAAGTCATATTTTAGGGGAGGTTTTGTCGAAATTTTAACAAATTCTTGAAATTCGTTCTCTTTATTCCTGAGTTAATATTTGAATATTATTCTAGTAATTCATGTATTTGGTTCTAATATTTTAAATGTATTCTTTACTGTCGTTAAGAGGCGCTCCGAATGAGCCTGTTACAATCCGTTCTTGGGACTCGACGGTCCTAGGATGCGCAAGATGCCAGAGGCGACCGACACCCGTAGAATCCCGTATCACATGCAATTATCTATTACCATCAATTTATTATTCAACTATTTAATTATTATTCATTCTGTCAATCTGTAATCCATTTGTAATTTATACTACAATTGATTGTAGCATTCATCATATCATATCATATCATTAATTAATCTCCATTATAAACCAAACATACATGTTCATAAACTAACTATATCATACACAACTCATAGAGCAGTTAGGATATGAACATACAAATACACTGATATAAAATAATGCAGGAATCCACAGAGACATCAAAGCCTAGATTTATGCCTCCTACTCTGCACCTGGAAATGGGAAACAATGAGAGGGTGAGTATATAAGATACTCAGTGAATCTAATATGCATCGACCAATAAATATGTAATGGAATATCAATAAAGAATAGGCAGATGAAATAAGTAGATCAATCTACTCAAGAGATAACAGGATATAGAATCAAGTACAAAATATGATATTAAAGTCAATACTCATATCAAAGGAAGGTATATCATATGGACAAGATAGATATAAGGCCATGAAACTCATATAATATGTGTCAAATACATATCAATCTCATATCAATAAACATAAGACTGATCAGGTCTTATGGCTAGGACTGATAACCCTTCCCAGTTAGGGAATAATAATACAATGTGCACGTTGCCGACTGTAATACCCTAAAAATTTCTAACTCACATGCATGATTTAGTTCTCAGTATGTGGTTTAAAAGTGTTGAAATGATGGGAAATAATTTTAGAGACACAGTTAGAAAGCGAACTAATTACTTTTCCGGAAAGCGGCGGTGTCGGGAACACTGCTGAGAAATTAGCAGTCCGGTCAACAGAAGAATTTTTGAATTGGACCAGGGGGTAAAAGATCACCATAATGCATGTGTAATTTTGGTAAAAAGAAAGAAGTAAAAATCATTTAGGAACACTGAAAAAGTAACCAATGGCAAAATCGTAAATAAATGAAACTTTAAGGTGAATAGTGAAAATTGATCCGTCGGAGTTACAGAATGACTTTGAAACTATTTTTATAAATAAGTATAAATTAAAATAAGCTTATTGACTCTCCACATTGGAATCTAAATCCTGACAAAATTGTCAGAATAAATTACAGAAGAATTTGGGGTCAAAGTGTAACTTATGGAAGTTTGGGGATTAAGTTATAATTTGCCAATGGATTTTTGTATTTAACCAACACTTAGAATAATTTGGCTCATCTTGTTCTTTGTTCTTCATGGTGGCCGAACCACTCTCCATCATTCTCTCCCCCCCCCCCCCCAATTTCTTCTTCATTCTTCACCAAATTTCTTAAGTAAATCATAGAAAAATTAAGTCCTAACCTAGTTCTATCTATCTCTATCACTAATTTGTAAAAAAGAGCAAAGGAAACCAAGGATTGGAAACTTCAATATTTCAACTAGATCACCATCACAAGGTAAGAAGTTAGTTTGTTTGAATTTATGGTTTATTTAGATGAATTAGATGATGAATTAGATGGGTTTTAAGTTAGATTGCATCAATTGATACAAATTGATAGAAATGCCTAAATTTTGCTAACCTAATTGAAGTTATTTGCCTTAGCTATGTCAATTAGTGTTAGTTAATGTTAATTGATATTAGAATATGTCAATTGGAGGTTAATAGGTAACTAATTGATGAATTGTTTGGTGTAGAATCCAAGTTTTGGCAAGGTTATGCTATTTGGCTCCATTGGTAGTTTGTGGTGAAATTGAATTTTCTAAAGACATTTGGAAGCTTAGGTGAGTTTTATATGCATCTTTTAACATGTCTAATGTGTTAAAATTAAAATTGGAAACCTACCTTGAAAGTGTCATTTTGGCCGAATGCAAATCACTATTCACATACCTTGATTTTGCTTGGTTTTTGTCTTGAATTACATAGCCATTTTGATCCATTTGATGTTTTTTAATCTTGTTTCTTTGATGCCTATTGTATAATTGCAAATGTGGTTTGTTGTTGATTCAATTGGACAAGTCAAATTTGCACCATAACCTAACCTATTGGCTTGCCATTATATGCCCACTAAGTGTTTGTGAAAATGCCTAGTTCATTTTGTCTTTGGCCTATTGTTTGCATTCCATAGGCCTACCATTTAAATGCCATTGTCACCAGTGACGTTGGCATGCCAATTGGCCCACCGTTTTTCTTTGCCGAGCCAACTTTTATTCCATGTCTTTATTGATTACCAAACCACTTACCATTATTTGTATGTTACCTATTACAATGCCATGGATCTTAATGATAATTGATTGATTGATATTGAGCTTATTGATATGGAGGATGCCATTATTGCATAATGGTATCCATTATATGTTGTTTCCTTATATTGATCCTAATGTGGCTTGACAGAGCTACCGATCCGATAGGATAGTGGGAAAATACTATCGGCGATGTGTACATTGTATTATTGGTGCCCTAGCTAGGAAGGGTTATGGTCCTGGTCATAAGACCTGATCAGTCTTATGCTTATTGATACTGATATGCTACTGGAGACTGTATGCTCGCATATAGTCTATACTGATTCTACTGGAGATTGTATGATTTCATACAGTCCATCCCTTTATCTATCTTTCCATATAATACCGAGCCTATGCTTTGTTCTTTGGCTATATGTGAACACTCATTTTTTACACCCTTGGACTCATGCCAACCCGAACGGCACTCCCAGGAACCAAACCTACCCTCGGACGGACTCAGAATGGCCTCAGAATGAAGTCGGGGCACATGTGCCGCCCTCTAGGCATAGCATTGCCGCCACCCCCTCTGGGTGGCATCTGCCATGCCCAAGGGCTCCTTGCCACTGTTGCCGCCCTCCTTTATTCCCTGTGCCGCCAAGGCCCCCAGCGGTGCCGCCACCCCCTTCCGGCGGCAACAGTGCCTCTTGCTGGTGGCAGTGACATTCTTGACTTGTTTTCTTTCGAATCCCACATTGAAAAATGATGGGATTCGACTCCCCAAGCTCCTATTATAAATAGAGAGCTTCCCCCACCTTCCAAAACACAAGAAGACACAAAAGCAACAAAAGACAAGAAGAAGAAGATAAGAAATCATTTAGTCTATTTGATTTCGTCTTTTTTCCTCTCTAAGTCATATTTTCTTTTTTAGCTCTCTTTGAATTTAAAGAGTTGCTACTAGGGAAATGTTAAGCCTCGTTATATTTTTTCTAAGCAAGTTTCCTCTACCAGTTTGTTTTCTTAAGAGCTAAGAAGGCATTTCGATCCATTTCCGTGGGCTTCATCCGATCCAAGGTGGAACTTCGATCCGGAAGAGCACTCTGTTCGCCAACATCCCTAAAAGCTAGGGCAAAGGTATCGTATCCTAACTCATCTTCTTTACTTTGGTAGAGCATCAAAATAAAGAATCAAAACATGATAAATTGGGAATAAAATCAACCCTCCTTCGCGGGAAGGAAGAACTACGTGGGTTTTGATTCCCATTCAACGGGATACGCAGGCAAGCTATATAAAAACTTCAAATCCAAAAAAAGACAAAAACCATCTCTTTAATTTTGATTATATGTTTTACTTTATTTGTTGAATATATTCTTTAGGGAATATGTGATCAACCTAGAACCCAGAAGGGTTAGAGTTGATATCCCCTATTTTGGGATTTTGAGGTGTAATAATTTACTTTTATCGCTTTCTTTTGATTATTTCTCGATTGCTTACATTTCTATTGTTCATCTATTTATTTACTTGCTCATGCATCTTATATGTCATTCTTTAATTGTTCATGAAAATCATTTTAAATAAAGGTTAAAATTAAAAGCCAAGTTCAACCGAAAACCTAGTCCCCGAATCCTCTTTGGTTTCAAAGACTAGTGCACTTTTTCCTTTAGGATAAAATTGGGGATCAAAAGGTACTAAGGTCGTCTCCTTCGTGAGAAATTGCCCCAAATGAGCATTTTGATCCCCATTTTTTTTAAGCGGACCCCGAATGCCGTGCTTGGGCGAGGCCTCACAGCTGGAGACTCCACTGGGGATAACTTTTTTTTTTTTAAGTTAAAGAGGACTACTAATTGGTTGAAAATATTTTCAAAAGTAACTTTTTACTTGGCTTTTAGTTTAACTTTGATTTTCATGCATCACTACATCACCAGTTACAAAATTCAACCTTTGGATAGCGAGTAGCATTGATCCGACAACTCACTTTGAGTATGTTGGGAGATAGCAAAAGCATCCACCTCGCGACGAATCTTCAAATCTTTTTTGAGGTGTAACGAGCAGTCATACTATTGGACCCATGCGAAACTCATTGTTTCATATGTGGTTAGGTATATCACTGCTCTAGTGTGACGGGTACCCTTTAAACCAAACCACCTAGCCTTCATGTAAGGAACATTAGACCTTGGACCTTAGGGCCCATGAACCATAATAATATTAAATTGTCATCATGAAATCTATTTTCTTCATGCATACATGCATCCATACATGACTATGCATTCATACATTTGTGGACTAAGAACCAATGAGTCGATGGTCAAACCCAAACCCCAAAAACTTTGAACCCACTAGACCACCCATAAAACCTTCAAACCCTACTCTCCCATCCTTGTTTAGGTTTTGTTTGGACCACCATGACCTAATTCCAAATGTTTCTTTTAAAAGGTACAAATGGAAAGCACAGCACCCAATATATAGGCCATAGAAACAATGTTAGCTAACCAACTCAAGAACAAGAGGATAACTTTCAAGTTGCCTTAAGCCATGCCCTTGATACGCAACGCCAATCCATACTTAGTGAGGTAAAAACCATGATGGGCCAAGGAACAAGTGCCCCGTAACCTGATGCCCCTAATGCATCTTCATACCTTCCACCAAACCCTGTTATTGATCTGACAAATAACGGAAAGCTCCTGAAACTACCATTCCACCTCAGACTATCAATTTGACCGGTTGCACTGTGCCATCCTCCTCCTCGAATCTTTTTCATAGAGGAGAGAATTCCAACTCAACAGAAACTAAAAAAATTAATGGACAAATTTGAAGCTTTGGAAAGGCTTCTGAAAAATATTAAAAAGTATGAGGATCTGATAGATGTGGATTCACTTACTTTGTTCCCAAATGCTAGGATTCCTCCAAAGTTTAAAATGCCTAGCATGGACAAGTTTGATGGCACTACCTGCCCCAATACTCATTTGAAAATGTATGTGGGGACTATGAACCCGTTAGGGGTGGACAATGAGCTCCTTGCTCAATTGTTCCAACAGTTGCTCATAGGTGCGGCAATGAGATGATTTGTTAAATTGGACTCCAATTTCAAGAAAACATGGAATGATATTTGCAATGCTTTCGTCAAGCAATATCATTATAATATTGAGGTGGACATCACTAGGAGAGACTCAACAACAAAGGGAGTCCTTCTCCACTTTTCTCACTAGATGGAGGGCTAAAGCAGCCCAAATGATGAACAAGCCCCCCGAGCAGGAGCAGATTGATATAATCATCAAGAATCTCCTTCCAAGTTACCAAACTCATCTCCAAACCCAGTATCTGCTAGACTTTAAAGCCCTTATTGCTATAGCATCAAAGATAGAGGATTTGATTCAGAACTGGCAAATCAAGGAAGAATCCTCTGGTTCAAGGTATAGGAAGAACACCCACTATACCCATAACACTTTCGCCAATCAGAAAGGTGGGGAAGTTGCTGCCATATCAAACCATCCTCTTATGAGACTCAAAAGGAGGTCTTTTACCGATCTGGGTATGCCATTAGTCATGGTATATAAGAAGGCATTAGAGGCAAACTTGGTGAAGCCTTTAGAGCCTAGGACACCCCCAAATCCTTTGCCCAAAAGTTGGAATATGAGTGAATATTATGAATATCATTGGGCTGCAGGGCACAAAATAGAAATGTGCAAGAATCTTAGGCATAAGATCCAGGACTTGGTGGATAGTGGCAATATCATTCCACCAAAAGCAAGACCCAACATCAATACCAATCCTCTTCCGAATCATCAAGTTAATTTCCTCCACTCTTACGACACAGAAATGGATCTAATCTCTTTGATTAGATCAAATAATGATTTTTGTTGTGTATTGGATCTTAATGATTTTGTGGAAGAGATAGATGAAATAACAATAAGTGGTAGGTTCTATCAACCAAACTCATCGGTACAACAGTTTGTCCAGCATGTTCCCCCTCCTATGGAGAAAATAAATAATGAGCCTAAAGAGGATGCTATCCTCAAATAGTTAAAGAAAACCTAAGCCAATATTTCCATTTGGAGTCTCATCCAGTCATCCTTCCCACATCGCCAAGCTATTTGCAAGGCGTTGAATCAGTGTCAAGCTCCAGTTGATATTTCTCCTGAAACCTTGGTAGCTTCCCTCACTAGCTCAACCAAGGTTGCTTCCATCTCTTTCACTGATCATGATTTGCCAAAAAAAGGAGAAAATCACAACCAGACTCTGTATATAACAGTGATGACCTAAGGGAAGACAGTCCCCATGGTTTTGGTTGATAATGGGTTGGCTCTGGATGTGTGCCTATTGAAAGTTGCAAGTTGCTTGGGCCTTGGGGCTACAGATTTCACTCCCTTTGATCAGATTGTGAGGGCATATGATAATACAAAAAGAGAGGTCTTGGGTGTGGCTACTCTTGATGTAACGATCGGACCTATAACCTCTCCTATCCCCTTCCAACTGATTGATGTGCCCACCTGCTTTAACTTCCTCCTTGGAAGACCCTGGATTCATAAGGCAAAGGCTGTTCCATCATCCTTACATCAAAAGCTCAAAATGCCTCATGAAACTGCTGTAGTCACTATCAAAGGTGATACTCACGGAAAAAGTGAGGGTCCTAGCTCTGCTCCTATCCTGGGAATTCAGCTTGAGCCGAACAATGTCCCTTTGTCTGGTTTCTCCTTTGATACCATACAATTCATTGAATAGGAAGGAGGTAAAAAGTTAGTCCCGTTTGATTTTGATCTTTTTGGAAACATAGCAGTGGCTAACATCTTAAAAAAATGAACTATTTTCCTGGCTTAGGTCTTGAGAGGAATCAACAGGGGATAGCCTCCTTCAAGGAATATCCAGTAGCCAACCCACCTTTTGGACTTGGTTACAAACCTACTGAAGAGGATTTAGAGGAGGTTGAGATGAGAGCCAAAAGGAGAGCTGAAGCTAAAAGGAGTGGTGAGGTTTTTGATTGGCAGATGCACCCTTATTACAGAACTTTGAATGGGTATTTTGTAAAAGAAAGGGAAGATTTTCCTTTTTGTGGCTTTGCTGAACCATGGTATTACCCTTTGACTAAAAAGCTAATCCCGGGTTTTGAAATTTTCTTTGATGTCATGCTTAGTTTGGAGGATTGCGAGCCCATCTACTTTCTAGAGCAAGATTGGGAGGAAAATATGGAGGCTGCTCTCTTTGAGCAAGTCCTCATGATTGGAAATAAAGTGGCAACAGACCCTGCTGAGCTCATTCATCCTACCTTGGTTATACTAGACAATTGGCACGTTGAGAAGTTTCCCAACCTTGATGAAACACTTTTCTTCCCAGCCAAGTCCGAGTTAGAATCCGAGTCCAAAGCAGAGTTAGAGTTGGAGTCTGTTGAGTCTGTTTTTTCTTTTTCTTCTGTAGAGTCAGAAAAGGATCTCCCTGGTCTTTCTTTCAATTTCAATGCAGTCCGCAAGGGCAAAACTTCTGTTAGCAATAAAACTTTCCAGTTTTCTTCTTATCTCTCTGAGTCTTCCTTTCCTTTCGATGAATTCAATTTAAGTAAGGCATCAAAAGAAAATGAAATAAAAGAACAAAATAAGGAATCAATTAATCTTGGCACAGATAATAAACAAAAAATCACATTCATTGCATCATCATTTTATGATAAAGCTTCTTTATTCGAAATAGTTCAAGAATTTTTAGACTGTTTTGCTTGGGAACCTGAAGACATGATGGGTATCGATCCAAGCATAGCGGTCCATAAGATTCCAACCTATGAGGATGTGAAGTCCATGAAACAGAAGCTACGGAGGATGAAGATAGAATGGTCTCTCAAGATTAAAGAAGAAGTTGCTAAGTTGTTAAAGAATGGTTTCATTGAACCTATCTCTTACCCTTCATGGCTGGCCAACGTAGTGTCTATGCCCAAAAAGGATGGAAAAGTAAGGATGTGCGTCGATTACAGGGACTTGAATAGAGCCTGTCCAAAAGATGACTTTCTTTTACCTCACATAGACTTACTGGTGGACCGCATGGCCTGATCTGAGGTAGTCTCCTTGACTAATCTATATGCGGGTTATAACCAGTTACAAGTTTATCCACCTGATAAAGAAAAAACAGCTTTTGTGACAGAATGGGGGTGCTTACTGCTATAAGGTCATGCATTTTGGGTTGAAAATGCTGGGGCAACATATCAGAGAATGGCCACAACCATCTTCCATGACATGATTCATAAGGATGTGGAAGTATATGTTGATGACATGGTGATAAAATCCAAAACAGTATAAGGACACATAGATGCATTAAGGCATTTCTTTCTTAGGTTGAGACAGTATAACCTAAAATTGAGCCCAGCTAAATGTGTTTTTGGTGCGTCCTCGGGTTTATTCTTAGGCCATATGGTGAGCAAGAAAGGAATAGAAGAAGACCCAGCCAAATCAAGAGCCATTTTGTAGATGCCAGCTTCTAAGACTAAAAAAGAAATCAGGGAATTCTTAGGACATTTGCAATACATTAGTAGGTTCATCTCTCGGTTGGCTGATGTTTATAGACCCATCTTTAAATTGTTGAAGAAGGGGGTTTCCAAAGAGTGGAATGATGAATGTCAGCAAGCCTTTCAAAGGATCAAGCAATACCTGCTAAATCCTCCTGTATTGCAACCTCCAAGACCTGGTAAACCTTTGCTGTTATACCTCTCTGTGACCAAAGAGGCCATGGGGGTAATGTTAGCTCAAAATGCTATCGATTCGTATAAAGAAAATGCCATCTATTACTTGAGTAAGCGCATGCTTGCTCATGAACTAAAGTACAATCAAATCGAGCAGTTGTGCCTTGCCTTAGTTTGGGTATGCCATAAGTTGCAACATTATTTGGGTTCATACACCACATATGTCCTTGCTGACAAGAGCCCCTTGAAATTCTTTATGGAAAGGCCAGTTCTTGATAGCAAAATGGCTCGGTGGTTGGCAATTCTAGCAGCTTTTGATCTAAAGTATGTTCCCAGAAAAGCTATCAAAGGAAGTGTGATAGCCGACCAACTAACGGCTACCCCAATAGATGATGAACCATTTGAGCCTGAATTCCCCGACGAAGGCATCATGGAATTAAAACTCGGAGTTTGAAAGTTATACTTTGATGGAGCAGCTAACAGCAAGGGTTATGGAGCAGGAATAGTACTTGCCACACCAAATGGGTATCATTTACCCATGGCCATAAAATTGTCCTTTGAAGTAACAAACAATAAGGCAGAGTATGAAGCCTGCATATATGGTTTAGAGGTTGCCACAAACATGAGGATTGATTGCCTAGAGGTCTATGGGGACTTTAATTTGATTGTGTCACAAGCTTTGGGTAACTGGAAGATAAAAGAAGAGCGTTTAGTTCCTTACTATCAACGCGTGACTGATCTAGCAGAAAACTTTCATGAATTATCTTTCCACTATCTACCTCGAGCCAAGAATTAGTTTGTTGATGCCTTGGCAACGCTGGCCTCCATGATAGACATGATAGGTAATGAGATTATACGTCCCATGGTCATTGAAGTGCGAAAGCAACCGGGTTACGTTACAACATGCATGCAGATTCAAGTAGCCAATGGCAAGCCATGGTATTGGGACATATTCAATTTCTTAAAAATTGACCAGTATCCGAAAGGGGCATCCAAATTAGACCGGAGGACCCTGAGACAATTGGCTAGCAATTTCATACCGAATGGTGACGTGTTGTATAGAAGAGCTTAGGATAACATCCACTTTAGGTGCGTAACAGAGGAGGAAGCTCAGCAGATCATGGAATGGGTACATGGTGGTGAAGAAGGTTCACACATGAATGGTTTTGCGTTGGCTAGGAAAATCACAAACTTGGGATACTTTTGGCTTTCAATGAATGACGATTGTGCTAAGTATGTTCAAAAATGCCACAAATGCCAGATATTTGCGAAGCTTCAAAAGCGACCTCCCGTTTCGTTGCACTCGACTACAACACCTTGGCCTTTTGCTACATGGGGCATTGATGTCATAGGGCGTATCAGCCCTAAATCCTCAAATGGTCATGAGTACATTTTGGTGGCAATAGATTACTTCACAAAGTGGGTGGAAGTAGCCTCTTATCAAGTGTTGAATTCTAAAAAGGTAGCACACTTTATCCGAACTAACATCATTTATCGGTTTGGATTACCTTTTGAGATCATCACCGATAATGGGTCTCATTTTCAAAAGAAAGTAATAAATCTGCTTGAAAAGGAAAAGATTCAACATCATCGGTCTTCTCCTTATCATTCTCAGACCAACGGGGTAGTTGAAGCAGCAAATAAAACAATCAAGACCATTCTGCAAAAGATGATCACCAATCATAGGAATTGGCATGAATGCCTTCCATTTGCATTATGGGGGTATCATACCTCCATTCGAACACCAATGGGGACAACTCCATATTCTTTACTGTATAGGATGGAAGCGGTCCTTCCAATTGAAGTACAGATCTGCTCTGCAAGGGTCATGCGGGAGAATCAGTTTACTGAGGCAGAATGGATTAAGGGGTATCATAACCAGCTGAATGCTATTGATGAAAAAAGGGTGGATGCACTTTACCGAATTCAAGAGTATCAACAAAGGCTAGCCCAACATTTTAATAAAAGGGTAACTGATAGAGGGTTGGAGGAAGGCAACTTAGTGCTTAAGGAAATCATAGCTCTTGTGTATGATCCGAGAGAGAAGTTCAGGCCAAATTGGGTCGGACCATATTTGCTCAAGAAGATCTTGTCCGGTGGAGATGTCATACTCATGGATCTGGATGGGAACGAATTTTCAAACCCCTGTAATCTTGACCAATTAAAAATTTATTTTGTGTAATCCTTGCTTCATGATGCATTGTATGAACAAAACTACGAGGACCTGATTTTCCAAAAAAAAATTGATTAATAAATAAAGAAAAGTGCAAATAGAGATACATAGGCAGCCCACCTTGGGTGCGGTCCAAAGCATAATAAAATTATCATTTCTGTGCCTAGATTAATTGGTTCATGCTCGCTAAGTAAAAAACCTGAATAAGGCAGCTTAGGCAAAAATTAGAGCAGCTCAACGAGTTAAAAACTTGAAAGGGTGGCTTGGGCAAAAATTTGAGCAAAAAAAAAAAAAAAAAAAAAGAGAAAAAAAATGCCTCATTTTAAATTGGAATTCATCAATTCTCGAGTCCTTTTTCGTCAAAGTATTCTGTCCTGTCTCGTCTGTCAGAGTCAAAATAATAAAAACTCAATCTCATTTTATTCAATTTTAAAATCCAAATGAATGAAATTCATAAAAGTTCCCAAAAAAATGGATCCTAGTCTAAGCTCGTCTTCTCATGGGATGAACATCCTCTGAGTCGTCAGAGTCCCCATCTTTAGTCTTGACTATATCCTGTTCAACCTTCACCTCCGATTCATCTTTGATCGTGTCACCTCCTTTTGGTTTTATCATTGTATCTGTCTCAACATCCCCAGTCTCAGTGTTGGCTTCCAATTCTGTAATCAAGGCAACCTGTCTGGTCTTCTCAATGGGCCAAACCTCTGTGATGAACCAAGAGTCATAACCTTTCAGCTTGCCTGACAATCCAACAGGACGTGCGAAGCGCATCGATCACCTCCAGCCATTCATTATGGCCTAGGTTACAGGTCCTGTAATTAGAGATGTGGGAAAAACAGTTTCGTCTGGTGGAGTGCCCTGTGGCTGACCCATCTGTCTCAAGATTTTGGTTCCTTGGTAGAATGAGGTCATAGAAATCCCCAACAAATAAATCATTTTGTACCCATAGCTCATTATAATGAATGAGTCAACCTCATACCAGGAACAGTACCATAGCAGATCTTTAGAGTCTAGCTCCAAAATCTAAGCAATCCATTCCTTTTTTGAGTCAAAGCGAATCAGAGTTCTCCGCATACGGTACTATGCAGCCGAATATGGCATCCTGTCTGGGGGAGCCATCACTTGTAGATGATCCTTAAGCCAAACCTGAAAAGAAGCAAAAGGGTTAAAAAAAAAAGGTGAAAAGGAATGGAAATACAAGGTCTTTTTACCTGTAAAATGATAGGGCTAACAGACCAAGGCCCTTCAGCTCTAAAATTTCCATCCAGGCTCTGTAGAGTTTTCGCTAAGATCAGGCCAGTAATGGTGCAACCATGCTCCATCTGAGCAGTTAACTCCACTACCCGAATGTCACCCTAACTAGGTGAGTTAAAAAAGAGGCATCCAACGGTCAAACACAAAACCAAAGCGGTCATTTTGTGTTTTTCTCTCATTCTGTCCTCCGAACTTTCTGGATATTGGAACTCAGCTATAACTGCAGCTAGGTTGTTCGGCCTTCCACGATCATAGAGCTGGCTAGCTTGTGTCTCAACCCCAAAAGTCTTTTGAAAGAATGAAAGTATCCAACCCTATATTTAGGGATTGATAAAGTAGCATTTGGGTCACTTCTAAGGATATCACTGAATTCTTCAAAAGTAGGGCACATTTCCTCAATACTAGTACCAAATCGGAACACGTGGTCAACAGGGTCCCAAAACCTAAAACAAGCTTTCAGAAAGTCCCAATCAACTTTCACACCCCTCAGAGTCAAAACAGAGTTGATTTTGTACTTGCCCAGATTGATTTTTTCGACCTTGTTCAGGTTCTTAGTCTACAAAAAATATGTGGTGGCTATAATAGGGCTCCATTGACCTCTTTGACTCAAATGAGAGAGAAAAGTCGGAAAGAAAATACTAAGAAAGTACTAAGGGTTGCTAAGAAGAGTCAGAGTGACTTTTTCAGAAGAAAGGGAGGCCCTTTTATAGAAAAATGAGCCAAAGAAGGCTGGGGCGCGCAACACCACCACCTAGGGCTGGCGCTGCCGCCTTAGGCTTAGGGCAACATCCTCACCTCATGGTGGCGGCAGCCACCAAGCCCTCTGGAGGACTAGGGAGGCACCGCCATAAGCCCAAGGCGGCAATGCCCCTTCAGGCAGACGGCAACGACTTTTTCGGGCGGATTTTTTTTGGATTTTTGAAATTTTATGGGTCTGGGGCATTTTAGGACATTTCCAAAATATTTTAGGCATTTTAATGCATTTAATTTCATTCTTTTGGACTGAAAATTGCATAACATGGCATTTTAGTCTGCATCCATGACATGGGCGGTCTAATAAAATAATAAAACATCATTCATACATAACATTATCATTCATACATGGCATCATCATAACATCCATACATCATGGTTGAAAAAAAAAGAAGAACAAGAAAAGCTAGAAAAAAAGCTTAGTCTCTTCGACGACGCAGGCGAGGGTCCTCTGGTGGACGAGGCGGATTAGTCCTGAAGTTAAGCCGAGTCAGCATACTCTTCAAGGCTAGCTCCATTCTACGCCCTACACGATAGTTGTGGCGAGCCCACTCTATGGTAAGCTGAAAAAAGAAGAAGTAAAATGTCAGATGCTTAGCTAAAGGATCATTTCCGAAAGCAAAGCTATGAGGTATCACGAGCTAAAGGATCATTTTCGAAAGCAAAACTATTAGGTGTCTCAAGCTAAAGGATCATTTCCGAAAGCATAAAGAGCATCAACATACCTCAGGGTTATTAGGGAGGTCTGGTGTATGAGGATAGACTGCGTCCGAAAGATGAAATGTCTGCATCTCTCCGTGAGCATTGATATAGAAGATATCCTGAGAAGCAAGTAGTTGGGGCCCAAGATGACCCGATTAGGATCATTTCGTGTCTCAGGAGTAATGCTGGGACTAGCTAAAGAAGGGTCTCTTGATGCGCCCACACTATGAACTTAGCCTGGTCTGGCAGAAGAAGGACCAGCAATGTCAAATGCACGCTCCGATCGCCTGCATGGATCACTGACAGGACCCATCAAATGGGTGTGAAAAAATGTTGCATAGTCATCCCTGGGTGTCACATACAGATGGATGGGGAGCCCAGTATAAGCTTCGTCATGAGCACGAATGTCCATATTCCATCTCATATCAATCGGTGGGTGTACCGGAACTACCCACCTACCAATAGTTTGGATTCATACTCTTTCTCTTAGATAATATAGCTTGTGATATGGTGAGCAAAGCAACAATTGGGAACAAGCCAATGTAGCACTTGGGTCAAGTTCCACTAGCATCAGCGGCATCCAATCAATATAGGGTTTCGTCACAACCTCCACAAAGAGTTGTTATAAGTAAAACCATGGAATATGGGTGATATAAGGTCAGTAAAATACCTGAAAAGCATCAAGGCTGCCGAAGAAAGCCTGAATAGTCTCGAATTCACGTACACCAGGGCTAGACAAATATTCCCTGTTCCACCGAATGCCAGCTAGAAAAACATCTAGTCTAGGCTGCTTAGAGTGGGGGTAAGTGTCTGAAAGTACTCGTAGGCCCATACCTGGCTCAAGCATGTTAAACAGAAAGTCAAAAAGTAAAGTTCAGAACAGGTACAGAGAGTATCTCCCAGTTCAAACCAGTAGGTACAGAGAGTACCTCCTAGTTCAAACCAATAGGTGCAGAGAGTACCTCCCAACTCAAATCAAATTCAAAGGCAAAAGATACGAAAAGCATACCTCCTAGATGAAGTAAGTCCCTCCATAGGAATTAAAAGCTCCCCGGGATAGATCACACATCTCCAGATACATGGTGCTCAGAATAGCGCTAGCCCAATCGTATTCACCCAAGGTAGTCATATCTATCAAGCTTGGCAGAATATTCAGGTTGACAGTATCGCGACGAGTATGACTGAATGTGCATCCAGCTAGGGTCAACATCATCAGTCTAGCAACAACTTCAGCATCAAATATCACTCCAGTAAACGGCTCCATCTCCCTCAACCGAGCCTGAAGCCAAGTGCGAGGGACTGATATGCGATCCCGAGGGGCTCCTGACCTATAAACCGAGCCATATCCTCAAGAGTAATGGTAATCCTCCAGTCAGAGCAGAGGTCCAAGTGATGGGTTCTAAAGTGTAAGCCAGTCAGCATCGATAGATCCAACGGGGTAACCGTCAGCTCCCCGCAAGGAAAATAAAAGGTGTTGGTGGTGTCCCACCATCGCTCAGCTAGTGCCTTGATCAAAGCCACATTGCTCTCAGGATTGGTTTTGACCTTTATGAAGGATACAAAACTAGTAGGCTCTAACAGGGGCTTTACCGGAGTTTCCTCCGATAAAGTATCAGCGAGATAGGCTAAATTTGACCTAGCCCCTCTGTTCCTAAGCATGGTGTTCTAAAATAAATAAATAAATAAATAAATAAATAAAAATTAATAAAGTATATATACCTCAATTCTGCCAAGAAAAATATTGTTTGGTTTCCTACAGCAAGTTTTCTGGGTCGGGATTATCTCCTGGGGCCTCATAGCTATGGTGTCCCCGATTGTTGCTTCCAGAAGCTGAAGCCATCAAGAGAAAGAGGAAAAAGCTTTAAAGAGAAAATCTAGAGAGAGAGAGAGAGAAATGAGAAAATGAGGAGTGAAGGGAATGGAAGATCTCATCCCTATTTATAGATTTTGAGAATCTCAGAAATGACCATCATGTCCCCAACTTGGCCAAAAGCAAGGAAACTTATATTTCTGAAGCAATTCAAGTCGGAATCAGGTGCTGTCAATTTTGTTGAATCCGTATGATTTTTCTCTATCCATAGAGCTATCATTTGCCCTGATCAGACATGGGAAGCTTCTATAATTTAGAAAATGACAGAAATAGAAAAATACCAGAAAAGTGAAAAGTTGTCCGGAGCATGACAGATCACACTTGTATATCTCTAGACCTTGCAAGATGCAATTAGAACGCCTTCTTTTATTCCAAACAGACAGGAATAACCCAGTTCACCTATATCACGTCTGTCATCAGAATAGACAGCCATGATGGGGGTAGCTGTGAACACTTATTTTTTACACCCTTGGACTCATGCCAACTCGAATGTCACTCCCCGGAACCAAAACTGCTATCGGACGGACTCAAAACGGTGCTCCTTGCCACTGCTTTCGCCCTCCTTTATTCCCTGTACTGCCAAGGCCCCCTGGCAGCACCGGCACCCCCTTCCGACGGCAACAGTGCCTCTTACCGGCGATAACGACGTTCTTGACTTATTTTCTTCCGAATCCCACATTGAAAAATGATGGGATTCGACCCCCTAAGCTCCTATTATAAATAATGAGCCTCCCCCTACCTTTTAAAATACAAGAAGACACAAAAGCAATAAAAGACAAGAAGAAGAAGACAAGAAATCATTTAGTCTATTTGATTTTGTCTTTTTTCCTCTCTAAGTCATATTTTCTTCTTTAGCTCTTTTTGAATTTAAAGAGTTGCTACTAGAGGCGTGTTGAGCCTCAAAGTTATATTTTTTCTAAGCAAGGTCCCTCTACTAGTTTGTTTTCGTAAGAGCTAAGAAGGCATTTCGATCCATTTTCGTGGGCTTCATCCGATCCAAGGTGGAACTCCGATCCGGAAGAGCACTCCGTCCGCCAACATCCCTAAAAGCTAGGGCAAAGGTATTGTCTCCGAACTCATCTTCTTTACTTTAGTAGAGCATCAAAATAAAGAATCAAAACATGATAAATTGGGAATAAAATCAACCTTCCTTAGCGAGAAGGAAGAACTGCGTGGGTTTTGATTCCTATTCAACGGGATACGCAGGCAAGTTGTATAAAAGTTTCAAATCGCAAAAAGACAAAAACCATCTCTTTAATTTTGATTATTTGCTTTACTTTATTTGTTGAATATATTCTTTGGGGAATGTGTGATCAAACTAATATGGGCTAGAGTTGATATCCCCTATTTTGGGATTTTGAGGTGTAATAATTTACTTTTATTGCTTTCTTTTGATTATTTCTTGATTGCTTACATTTCAATTGTTTATCCATTTATTTACTTGCTCATGCATCTTATATGTCATTCTCTAATTATTCATGAAAATTAATTTAAATCAAGGTTAAAATTAAAAGCCAAGTTCAACCGAAAACCTAGTCCCCGAATCCTCTTTGGTTTCAAAAACTAGTGCACTTTTTCCTTTGGGATAAAATTGGAGTCAAAATGGGTTTTTACCTTAAATTTTCCTGATAAAAATAACTTAAGGTGGTGACTTCCAAAATCAAAATCATTTTCAAATAAAAGGCGCTAAGGTCATTTGACTTTTCTTTCATGATGAATGACTTTTCTTTCAAGTCATTTGACTTGTGTGTTAGTTCCAAAGATTCCAACCGATAAAGTTTCAGTCAAGTCGTTGACCCGTATATCAGTCGTACTGGTCCAAATCGACAAAGTGTCAGCCCCAAGAATCTTTTCAATCTCAAACAATAGGAATAGCTCCGCTTATTTTTCTCATAAAGACAAACTCAAAAAACCTTTCATTCTCAAAAGCAAGTCCAAGCTTAAGGGGCAAAGCAGAAAGGATTGGTTTGAGCAAAAAGTGTTCAGATTCCTCTAATCTTCATCAGTGAAACCAAAGTCAAAATTCTCAAGTGATCTTTGGATCGTCTGAATAGCCAAGCCCTCATTACCAAATTCAAAACCTACTACAATTTTGAAGTTGAGTCAGGTATAGAATCAAAAGTGGATCATGAATTAAGGTTCGTGAGCCTAAGCAGCCAAGTTGTAACACCCCAGTTTAAAGGCTTAGAACTTAAGCTTTAAAGGGCAAACCTAAGGGGTTTCTTCTTTGTTTATATGGTATGTATTTATGCATCTTTATACTTAAATTGAGTGAATGTGCATGTTTTAGAAAGTTTTATGCATGTAAAAGTGCTTTAAAGGTTGTTAGGAAGAAATTGGGAAAAACTCAATTTTTGATGAACTGGGGGTAAAATGGTCATTTCACACCCCTTCAAGTTTTATGGAAATAAACATGATATTTGAAGGTAGAAAAGAATATTAGGACATGAAAATGATGTTATTTAATTTATTTGAAGTTTTGATGGAGAATTAAACCCAATTGAAAATAATGTCCGACAAACTGCTCAATTGAGGTGCTTCGATTAAACTAAGGGCAAAATGGTCTTTTCCTTTGAGATATGGAATTATATGGTGTATACAACCTTATGGCGTTATTTTAGGCTTGATTAAATCTAACCATTGGATTAAATGATGAAGAAATGGATGGTTAGATGAATAGGTTTTACAATTCATATCATAAGCTCAAAATATAGGATTACTAGCTTTGGTTTTGGATTTGGTGTATCAAATGTACATATAAGCCATCTTTGTTGACTTTGATTAACCAATAGTATAAAATTAAGAATGATGGATGGTTGGATGGCTAGGTTTCAATTTGATAATCATAAG